>JAMKQA010047081.1:0-30636 GCA_024699735.1 Posidonia australis | reverse complement strand
GAAGGAACATCTTGAGAGGTAGGCTTTCTACCTCCTCTTTCTCCTTTGAATCTCATTCCAGAAACATGAGAAAGCATGCATGAAATCATACATATGGATTGATTTATTCCATGTTTTTTTGTAAAGTTCTATGATAAACATGCTTGTTCTCTATGCAAAATAATCTCCATGCTAATCTATACATTTGTTACTAGTGTAAGATCTGCATGACTTATCTTCTTTCATCATTTCCTTGCACGTAGCTTTTTGCCGTGCACCTTTATGTTCTTGCACATAGAAATATGCTTATGATCATCATTCAAATGTTCTGATTGGCGTTATCCAGATCATGTTTATTTCAAGGCGTTTTGCATGTTTTCATACATGAACCCATCAACTTGTTTTGGCTTCGAATGCATGATTTACATGTTGATTCTTGATCCTATGCATCCCCATTGTGTTTTCAGCTTTTTTATAATGGCATGAACTCATCTGCATTAGCATGAATCACCCTATGTCTCTCCTAGGATGGATTCTGGATCAAATTGTAGCCTGATCCAGATTCCCTGGGGTGCACCACTCAGGCGCACCAGGCTGGCGCACTGAGCAGGCACGCCAGACTGGTCAGAGAATGAAACACTCGCATTGCATCTTTATTTGCATGATCTTATCAATGGGTTTTGAGCTTATTTCTTTTATGACTGATTCTCTGATGTACCAAGATGTTACCTGCATGCTTTTCAGTTTTGATCAGATTGCTTTCCAACTGTTTTCTCTATTTTGGTATTCAGTTCTAGGCTGAATCTGGTAGGTCGATTGCACCTTACTCCTTTGTGGAGAACCATGTGCATTGCCCTATGATCTAGTGGCCTGACTGAATCGTGCATTCTTCATTCTAGCTTAAATAGGTGAGACCTTGTGTGAGGCTACCAGTCCTTGAGCACAAGGTCATTGCATTTACATTTCTTACACTTGTGAGGCATGATTTTTGAGTTTTACAGAATGATTCCACTGCATACTTTTCCAGAGTGCACCCTCTGATGTTTTGGTTTAGTGTGGCTTTCTATTTTTCCCTCAGCATGTTTTCCTGGCCCGCCTAGACGCACATAGGTGGCGCACCAGACTAGAGCAGCAGTCTGGCGCACAAAGCAGGCTCATTGGCTTGTTTTCAGTAGCACAACATGTTTTCATATGTTTTGCTTGCTTTCTCGACCCGATTTGCTTCTGGGTTTTCCTTTGGTTTTCTTCCTTGAAGAATTAGGAAGGCACACCTTTGTTTTCAGCAGTTTTCCTACATTTTAGATTGCATTAGGCATATAGTGAAGCAAGGATGATAAATCGCTCAAGATATTAGATCTTCGATCTTATTATGCAATATTATTGCACAGCACTTGACCCGGCATACAAGCGATATTTTTGAGCACTAGGACACATCCCTACACATCATGCACCCGTACTTTAGACACCACACGTATTTGCATGGCATGACATATCGCCCTTGGGTGTACAGCAAAGGCTGCAAAGCCGACATTTCATTAGCAAAAGAGAAACCAATAGAAGACCGATTTATCGGGCATACGAGGGTGCCTAACACCTTCCTCGTACGTAACAGGGATCCTTACCCGCATTTCTGGTTTACGCAGACCCTTCTTTATTTGTTCTGCATGATTTTTTCATGTGCATATATGGTTTTCCTTGTCTTCCATTTGAATAGACTAGGTGGCGACACCTGCATTTTTGCATTATTTTATTTTTTACCGTGGCTTTGTCGACTTTTGGTACACATATATATTTTGTTGCCATCCCCGACGACATGGTTACATCGTCGAAGTTGAAACGTCAACGAGGTAGGTTGTTTGGAAGGTCCGCTAGTTCTCCCTCCTATTTAAACATCTAGGAGTGCTCCGGATCATCCACTGAAACTTACCCGTGCATGAGGAAATGCTTTGCGTCACTGTGTATCTGCTTGGAGAGAAGGGGAAGTACCATCGCCAGCGAGACCCATTTTCGACGAACAACTAAGGCTTCATCCCTTTTGTGCATAATGGCAAGTGTTAAGCAACTTGGACACATTCTAATTTGCCTTTTGTTCATCTTAGACATTAGGCTAAGCATTGGCATAATCCTTTTGATTTGGAACAAATAAACTTCATGTATCTGTTCTATTAACTCACCAAGCAAGTCCAATTGACGGATCTTGAAGGTGAGTCACCAAAGTGAGGCTCAATGAAGACCTTGCTTGGCGGAGATAGCAAGCGAGGATGGCTGGCGAATTTCACCGAGGTCAAGGTAGGCATTGACAAGAACACCTTCCCCTTCTTGCCATGCTTTTATCAGCAATCCTCGTACACATTCCCTTGCATACATACATTTCACGCATAGCTCCATGCACGTACTTATGCATACATCTTACAAATATGATTCATGCATGCATTTCATGTTAGTCCATATGCATATTCATGCATACATCTTATGCATATTCGTATATATATTCTCTTGCATTATCGCATATTCATGCATACGTTCACATGTGAACAATTCATGTATATCATGTAGCATTCGGTGGTTTCGATTTGGTTTTGTGCCATGTTAGTTTTGCATCTCGTCTCAAAGCATTCAAAGCTACATCTTGATGCCCACTTCATTATATAGTATCACATTTGTCCCTTTCTCATCATTTCATGATTTTATTCCAATTTTATGATTTTGATTTGTGTTGAGATTTTACAGCCCAAGGGCGTACATTAATTGACATTTCCAATGCCTACATTAACCCTCGGATTATTTCCTTCATTATTCTTTCCTTTTGTGCAATTTCAGTTGGAACTTTCTCATTTGATTTTCGCATTCGCATTGACATGATTTCGAGCACATATCTTAGGGTTAGACAAGCATATATTGCATTTTGACATATAGCAAGCGATTAGCCAAGAAAGACCGATTTTCAGGCATATGGAGGTACCTAACACCTTCTCCATGCATAATAGAAATTCTTATCCTTTCTCTGGCCTGCAGCAACTAAGTGTTGCATCCATTAGGCACTGAGCACATGCACATTCATTCATTTACATTCATTTGCATCATTTTCTCGTTTTTTGATGCATTCTGGTTTTCCTCGTCTTTCCATTAAAAGATTAGGTGGTGACTCCTTTTCCTTATCATTTTTTTAATCCTTTTTTGGTGTTTCTGAGTCGAGTCCTCTTCCTTGGATTCACCTTCTTCGCCGTGACCATATCGGGATTCTTCGTGTGTTTCCACGCACCGAGGAGTCATGCAAGGTTCCACTGGCATGGTCACAGCAAGCTCACTCCTCTATCTCCCAAACTATCACCAGCTGCATCTCTGTTGGCAAGCTCACTCCTCGGTCTCCCAAATTGTCACTGACTACGTGCCAATTGGCAAGCTCACTCCTCTATCTCCCTAGCTGTCACTAGTTGCATCCCAATTGGCAAACTCATTCCTCTATCTCCCGAGCTATCATTGGCAATATCCTGGTTGACAAGCTCGCTCCTCTATCTCCTAAGCTATCACTAGCTGCATCCTAGTTGACAAGCTCACTCTTTTGTCTCGTAAACTATCACCAGTCACATCCTAATTGGCAAGTTCATTCCTCTGTCTCTCGAGTTGTTATAGGCTACATCCCAGTTGGCAAACTCGCTCCTTTGTCTCTCGAGTTGTCACTAGGTACATCCCAGTTGGCAAGCTCACTCCTCTATATCCAGAACTGTCACTGGCTACATCTCAATTGGCAAGCTCGCTCCTCTATCTCCCAAGCTATTATTGGCTACATCTCGATTGGCAAGCTGGCTCCTCTCTCTACCAAGTTGTCACCAACTGCATCCTGATTGGTAAGCTCACTCCTTTGTCTCCTGAGTTGTCTCCAGCTGCATCTCAGTTGGCAAGCTCACTCCTCTATCTCCTAAGCTATCACAGCTATATCTCGATTGATAAGCTTGCTCCTCTGATTGGTAAACTTGCTCCTCTATCTCATGAACTGTCACCAGTCACATCCCGATTGGCAAGTTTGTTCCTCTATCTTTCGAGTTGTCACCGACTGCATCCTGGTTGACAAGCTTGCTCCTCTGTCCTGTGAACTATCATTGGTCACATCCCATTTGGCAAGTTTGCATGTCTTCGTCCCACGAGCTATCACCGACCGCATCTCAGTTGGCAAGCTCGCTCCTCTGTCCCATGAACTATCACTGGCTACATCCTAACTAATAAGCTCACTCCTCTATCTTGTGAACTATCACTGGCCACATCCTGGTTGATAAGTTTGTTACCCCTTCTTGCAAACTGTCATCGATGGCATTCTGGTTGACAAGTTCATTAGTTGGCCTTATATCTAGGTTGACATTCAAAACTATCTCGGTTGCGTCTCGTTTGACAACTCTGATTAATTGCCATGCCCCTATCTTCAAGCTGATATCCCCAACTATCCAGGTGACACCGTCAATTGTCCCGGTTGCGTCTCAATTGGCAAGTCTAATCTTGTCATGCCCCCTTACTTTGGGTTGAAAATCTTAACTATCCAGATGACACCCGTGAAACTATCTAGCATCTAGATTGGCAAGTCCAATGACTTGTCATGCCCCTTTTCTTTAGGTTGATATCCCTAACTATCTAGGCGGCAAGTTTGTTAGTTTAGTCTAGTGCTTCCCTTTGCGCATGTTTGATAGCTTGAAATGTCCTTCTCCTTGGACTGATTAGCCATCAACTTGTCACACTGCATCACATTGCATCGACATTGCATAATCATCAACATAGCACGCATCGACATTGCACATTACATCCATGATCAAGTTGACACCCAAAACTGTCACTACCCCTACACCTAGCAACATTGCATCAACATTGCATACCTGACTGTGTCCTGGTCATCATTTAGAATCAGCATTGCATACCCCATTACATCTTGGTCATCATTCAACATCAACAATGCATCAGCATTGCATAACCAACTGCGTCCCAATCATCTCTTGGCATCACATCCACATCAGCATTGCATACCAAGCATACTCATTAGCATCGTGTGAAACTACACACATCCCAACGGGATTCAATGCACATTAGCATAAGCATCACACTAGCATCAGTATCTGCATTCAGGCAAATGAGTCACAACTTTCAGTGCATCCTTAAAGCCAACAGCAAACACCACTCTCCCGTAGACTTCAAGCGGAGTGTCTCGTCTATCCTGAGCATCAGTCTTGATTCCCTCGACCTTGTTCAAGAAGAGGCATCTATAGACATCCTGATTTTGAGGACGTTTGTCAACAAACTCCTTCAAAAGAGCTTGCTCCAGCTACAACGAGGCATTACGTGGAACCACAAACCCATCTAATACCATAAAACCTATCAAAACCATAATGCCTTGAGCCCCATTGGTGGTCAAGCACTGAAGAAATAAGTCAAAGATCCATGTAACAGGCCCTGTAGTAGGTCTAACACATGACACCAATGCATAAGACCGATGTGTTAAATTGGCACGTATTTGATATGCAAAACACTAGCACATGGTGCCCTATATCAATAACTGCTGCTAAAGACTAGATCATCTATTTACTTGAGGGTGCCCATTTCTTTGCTTCTTATTGGCTAGTATGGATCTAGGTGTGTTCCCTGGTGTGTCTGGACCATCATGCCCCTCAACCAAGATTTAAAATCCAATCCAATCCTCAATTTTCAATTCCAACCACCCATTTGAAAAATAGTTACAGATCAAACATTCTCATGCATGCAACCCAACTATTTAATCCCCTCCACCTTGTCCATGACAAAGTTGTTGACAAGAAGCCAACCCAAGCCCATTGCACACCTCCAACCATAGCCAACACACTCCACCTCTAGCACACATCTACGACCAATACACTACATTTTCCTCCACCTCCTAAGTCACCCAAGCTGAGCAAGCATTGCACAGCCCCACAACTATAGCATTGCATATCCTTGAGCACAATTGGTCACCGCATAGCACCACAACTAAGCCTTATCTGCCTTTGTCGCAACTAGTAGCAACATCAACCCGAAGAAGCACTGCCAAGAGCCATCAACGTCGGGAGGGACAACCCAAACGCCAACACAAGTGAGTGCTCGTTCCCATAGCGTAGTCAAGCCTCCCCTCGCTTTACATAGCTTAGTTATTGCTTGTTGTCTTGGTTTCCATTTGGTTTTGCTTTGAATTGTTCCCATTCCTCGTGTTAGGCCACTGACCTTTGAGCATGAGATAGGACTTATCCCAACACGTGCTTCTATTCTCTGACACCTCCACGACGCCCCAGAGAGCCCTCGGCCAAGGAACCATTCCATTCCAGCCAACCGTCCTCTTGACGACAATTAGGTTTGTTGTCATAGAGTGAGGCATGTTGGACCTGGTCGCACATTGCATTCCTCTTGCATTGCATTTGCATGGCATTCTTCTCCCTTCTCACCCCTCCACCTCATTCCATCAATACCACATTGGGAATTCTGAAGCTCGTGACTTGTTCAATGGTCGTGAGCCGAAGTATCCTAGTGACACATAACGGAGGTGGGGAAGAGTGGGCACTCATCCTAGATCTGGTTTTAATCATTAGGAACGTGCATTGACATCCTCTTGTGCTTCCTCACTGTTTAATTGCATGCTTCGATCGTATTATTTCATCATACGTGTGATGAGAACACCTGAGGCACGTGTCTCTAGCGCATATATCTAGTGCATATTCCTGATGCACTTTACGAGTGCATAAGCCCTTGATTCAGTACAGCAGGCCGAGCACTTGTTTGCATTGTTTACTCGCATGGTTTTGGTTTCTCGCTTTCATATTTGTCTCTATACATGTTTTCTACATACATCTACATGACATCAAGCATCTAAGCATACATCAAGGAGCATCCCTTAGCAAGGCATCACACTTCTTGCCCCATGAACATACATTACTTAACATATATATGTCTACATAGCCACACATACGAGTGGATTAAGCCTTGAAAGACCAACTTCGTTGGACGTACAGAGGATCCTTACCCTTGAAAGACCACTAACACATGTCCCATATGTAACAAGAATCTTTATTCTTTCTTTGTCTACAATAATCCAATGTACAACATCTATTGACACAGAGCATCATGTTTTAAAACTTATTTTGCTTTATTTGCATATATTTTTGTATTCTATTTTCCTCATCTTTTAATTCAAATAGATTAGATGACGATTTCATTTTCCTTATCTTTTCTTTCTTTTCTTTTTCCTCAGTGTTTACGAGTCGATATCCTCCCTCTCCATGGCTGCTTGGCATGTGTTGCCTCACTTTGTGCACTTCTGAGTCTCGATTCCTGCCTGGCATGGTCACATTTATAATTGATATACATCCATATATTCTACATATATTGGAATACAATCCTAGACAAATTGGATATTAGGATATATTTTTAAACCCTTAGAGTAAACTTGCTCTCCTAGTATAAGTTGTTAGGAAGGAAAGAGGAAACTAACGAGAGGTGGCAGGCAATGCGGCCATGTGCACAAGGATGAAAGTGGATTTCCGAAGGCTTCATACGATTATCATAATCACAATGTTCAAATGACATATTAAGTATCATGCCAACAACCTTATTTATACTAATATACTAAGCAAACACCTATGATCCCAAGAAGCGATGAGAAGAGTAAATCTTCACTTTCTACCATCATATTTTTTGGGTTTACTTCTTCTTTTTTAATCCTACTATGTGGGGCACATTTATTCAACAACAATCGACCTACTCCTTTTGTAATTATATAGTTATTTAAATGAATAACTACATCTATGTGTGTGTGTGAGAATATTTTTCTCTTGATAGAAGCTTTTCAAGTTTGTCATTCTATATCTTTATTTTTCCTCTTTTTTCTCTATCATTTCCTATTATTCTATAACTTTTCACAAATGTTCTCTCTCCGTGGTTTTTTAATTATTTTCTAGGTTTATGATAAAAAAAATTAATGACCATGTTTGACTCTTATTAAGTTATGATTTTTATAAATCTTAATTTTAATATATACTATTATACAACTAATAGTTATTATTCTTTCTTTCTTTTTTGAATATATTTCTTTTGAATTTTCCTCCTATACTATCTATCCAATTTTCTTTTTCCTCTCAATATAGATATAATTAAGTTTGTAAACTTTAAAATTTATTTATTTTTTTATGTCATTTTTTTGTTATTCTTGATGTTGATTATTGTTTATTTTTGGTGTTGTTGATTAATATTTTTTGGAAGTAGGCAATGATCAATAAAATAGGTGTTTTTTTAATTCTATGTTTTTAAAATTTTAATGTTGTTTTTAGAGTAATTTTTATCATTAATGAATTTTTTTTATTTTGATAGTATTTTATAATGAAATTTTCAAGAAGAGGAACAAAAAATATATACATTGCTAATCCTACAATTTATTTTTTTTATTTTTATAAATTTTATTTTTTATTTTATTTTTTTGTGTTATGTTATTGTTAATGTATTTAATGCATCATGGTCTACGTGTCACATAGGAAGGAAATATCTCTGCATAATGCTACACGTACACCATTGACTCTACATGTACCATTCTGCATGTGTGACAATATCATCCATAATATACGCATGGAGTATGAATATGTCATAATATATGAAGAGATAATTCTAAGAAAAAATATATATTATGAATAGTGATGGTTGAAGGTAAGCTTGATGTTATTTATTATGTACATGCATTATTGCGTGGATGTTCAGACTGTATCCCATATGTAGAAATAGAGAATGTTTGCTTTATACTTGCATATATGATGATGAGTAATGTTTATATTAGTGTACTAAATATGTACAACAATTATAAATAAAGCAAGGAGGCATTTTAGATTAGGAATGCGACAAAGCTGTCCTGGAGTTATGTTTATATTAGTGTACTAAATATGTGCAACAATTATAAATAAAGCATGGAGGCATTTTAGATTAGGAAAGTGATAAAGCTATCCTGGAGTTATGTATTATTTATTATTATAATGTTCTTTATATTTTTTACAGATTATGTATTAACGTTATTTTTGTTCATTATTTGTTCTTGAAAGAAATAGAATGATTTTCTAGATTTTGCCCTTAAAACATAATACATATGATATTAATAGATACATACATACTTTGTAGTATCAAGCATGCACAATATGCAATAGGAAAGTTGACCTAATAGACAATGTTGTTATATAAGAATATGAAATGTCAATGATGTAAGTATTCATACAACGTATTGTCTCCATAAGTAATATGTATGTTGTTATGATTTTTTTAAATTATTATTTTTTCTCTAGGCATTTTAAGTCATGTTTTTTTCTATTATTTTAAGTAACCATATTTTTTTTACTCTATGATTTTTTAATCATCAAATTCTTTGAATCTAAACTTGATTTTTATTTTAGTTATGTTTTTCTTTATATATTACACCAAATTTTCCCTTGTATGAACTACAGAAAAGACATTACTCCCAAAAGCATAGCGAAGACAACGTAGACTGAAGGTCTATTTGATAGCACTTTTTGAACTCAAATATAGAAATTAACTTCTGATTAGAAATTGTCATAACCTAATTTCTAAAAATATAACGGAATTACTATTCCAAAAACTATATTCTTCTAAAAAGTTAATAATGTTTGATAAAACTGTTGGACTATTATAACTTCTAGAGAAAAATTATATATTCAAAATTTTTTCAAAAACTTTACCAAACAAACCTTGAGATTTGAATGCGAGTTCATGTAGATGGAAAGCGGAAAGAGAGAATTAAGAAACCTTAACTTTCTCCTTCCCCATCTTGCAAAGAAGGTAGAAAAAACTTTTCACCCTAACCTTCTCAAAATTATTGAAAAACAATTCAACTGGACAAGTTTTGCGATTTACATATGACATAATAATCCTAATCAAAGGACAAACTGAACCTTTTTCTACAAAAACTAAAGCATGAAGAAAGTGCAGTGTATACCAATCTGGTAAATTAGATCTTTTCAGATTTCTTTTTCTCCATATAGAGGTTCAAGCTTAAACCTATTACACAAAAGGGTTTCGTGTCATCAACAAAAGCTAATATATGATGCCGTTTTTGAATGCCTACATGAGGACTGGAATAAGAACATACATATTTGTAGGAATAAGATATTATAAAAGCGGCGAGATACAAAATAAATGAATTCGATACAATCCTTTTGGAAACATGTCAAAGAACACTGCCATTGGAATAGATAATTGCACGTGAGCCTAATGTGAACCTCCTGACTGAGTTCTTACATTTGGGTCTTTTCCTCATTTTCATGTTTTATCTGAATTGCAGCTCTCACCACATTTCCTCTTGTGATAATCCCAACCTTCAGAATTCAACAATATTCATTTGGATGAGGAGAAAAGAACAAAAGCCAGTTGACAAGCCTCCCATCAACGAGGAAAAACGATAAATTAATTGAAGAAAAAACTACTGTGCTTACCAATTTACCCATGGCATTTACTACTAGAAGTCGGCGGTATTTGGTTTCAAGCAATAACCTAAAGAATGGGAAAGAAAATTAAGAACTCGTATGTTCTGTCCAAAAATACTGGAACTTCGTAGTTGTATTAAAATATGATAATCTATGAAGCAAAAGGAACCTTGCTGCATCTTCAAGATTTGTTGTTTCACGAACCACAAGAGGGGCAACAGTCATCACATCAGCAACTAGTTTGCCATTGGTTTTACTTAGCAACTTCTGAATCTCATTGAAAGTCTGCAAGACAGCAAATTAAGTTGTAAAGGTCTTCTGAATCTCATTGAACTTCTGAATCTCATGGCTAAGTTTGAAGGAATTACCAAAATATTATGCCTTTGTTACTTTAGAGTAAAGGTTTTTCACATCACTACATATGGAATCATTAGTGTGCTCATGCTGAGTGGGAAACAGCACGTAAACTACAACATGACATATATTTAGGTAAATCATCAAAATAGACTTGTTTATATGGTCAGACAAGAAATGCTCTTCAGTAATAACTCAGGTCATGATGTAAATGGATGATATCTAACTTTGACTACCACATGAACATTTTATTTTCTGAAACATATGTCTAGCAGAATGGCTCCAACAGAGGAGCAAACACAGACCAAAATAACAAAACACTCTTACAAAACAAATATGCAGTGCCTTAAATCTCTAATTGGAACCATATAATCATCGACACATGTCATCTAAGTATCACCGACATGAGTCAGATTCCAAGATGGCCAACCCGGGAAGGACTGTATGTTGGAGTCAGATATCAACTCGTGTTGGACATGCGTTGTAGTGTCGGTCAACTCAATGTATTTTTTACACTAAGTTCGAACAGTTTTGACCGAAACTCCCTTTAAAAGGCCAACAGGTAACAAGTCTTCATTTCCTTCTTTCCTTTCCAGACTTTCACACTTCCTGAGTTCATTTCCTTCTCTCCTTTGCAACCTAGTGCCACAAGAAGAGCAAACAACCAACTGGTGGCTTGCTGCAATTTTGCAAACGAGAAGAGCATTCTCTCCTTAATTGCTCTCCTTTTTTTCCTTTTTTTTCTTCCATTTTTTTTGCAGAGCAAAACAAGGGCACACCCTCAGAGATAATTTATATATATGAGATCAAAAGAGTACATGTACAAGGTAACATGGGGGACCCAGCCCAAAGACACACACAAGGAGAAAATCTAGAACATTATGGGGTTGGCGTCGGTAGTTTAAGGGAGACGGTGCGCAAAACACACTCCCAAACAAGAAGGGAAGATCTTGGTCTGTGATCAGTATTGAAGAGCCTCGCGTTACGCTCTTGCCAAACAAAATAAACTATAACGGCTACCAGAAGCATCACCCTGGTCCTAGGCTGTGCACACCGAATAGCCTTGATTACCACTAGCTCCCAATGGAGCCATCCAGTTGCACCTAGAGGAATGCTACTGCCAAGCGCACAACCATCCTAGAGAAAGGGCACTCGAAGAAAAGGTTGTGCAAGTCCTTGTATGCATCAAAGACATAAGGTGCAACGGGACACAATGTAAGAACAATAATTGCACAACTGATCCTGGGTTTTGAGACGCCCAAACAAGACCAGCCAAAGGGCAATGGCATGGCAGGGAATGTGACTAGAGAACCAAACCACCGGTGCCCATGTGATAGGAGCCATGCGCCGCCTTACGGTCTCCCAAACAGACTAAGAAGTAAATTGGCCAGAAGTGTCAAGCAGCCAAGGAGAAGGATCCTTACCCATGAAGCCATCGGCTAGAAGACACACGGAGAGCAACCCCCTCCACACCATGACAGGCATTGGGACAGCTACACTTTCCAAACCAATCCATGTACCACGTACTTAGCTTCATCCAGGCCACTGAAAAAACGTCTCGACCCGTAGCCATGTGCCAGAAGCATTTTAGCAAGCCCACATCGTTGCAGTCGGAGATGGACCAGAAGCCAAGACCACCCTCAGCAAAGAGTTGATAGCACAATTCCCAACCCACCACCGAAACTTTATCCTCTTGCCAAACAAAATTGATAAAAATTCGCTCCAGCTCAGCAACAACCGCCTCCAGGAGACAAAAGACAGCTACCCAGTGAAGAAAAGTAACAGAGAGCACTGTCTTGACAAGCAAAACCCGTCCCGCAAGTGCCAAGTGGTGCCTCTTCCAGTCAGATAGCTTGCGTCACACACAGGAGAGAAAAGGTCGACAGACATCGACAGAGATCCTTTTTGAGGTCAGTGGTAGACCAAAGTACATGACCAAAAAACGCCCCATTGCAACACCAAGGGAGGAAAAGAGCACGTCGGAGTCCACCCACACACCAATGAAGAAAACGGCATTCTTGGCATCATTCATCCATAGCCCAGTGACATGACCAATCTACAGCAAGGTGCTCCTGATGCCCTATGCCAACACCACTGATGCCTCCACAAAAAGCATAAGATCATCGACGTAAAGGATGTAGGAGATTGCCACAAGACCCTTGTGGACTGGTGCAATCTCCCCACATTCACCTCACACTCCATCAGCTTGGAAAAGGCCTCTATTGCAAGCACAAACAAGAAAGGGGTAATGGAAGCATCACCCGTTGATGGTGATCTCAAAAGTTGCTCGAAGCATGGCACCGATGAGCAAGCAAAGAATCAAATGTCGATCCATGTCGGCGATATTTCGCCGACACGTATCGGTTCATGAAAATAGGAAAACAAAATACATAGATATATCGCGACATACATGATTTCCGTGGATATTTCGATGCAAATCGACAGTATCGATGGGTGTCGGTGGATGTTTGGCTTTTTTACACACTACACAGCTTGACACAGTCACACAGGCGACATATCTTCCCCACAAGTCGACACAGACAACGCACCTTTCCTACAACTCATGATCCTCTGCTCTGCCTTTAATACGAACGGATTTCCTTCGTTACCTCATCACCTACGCTTTCCCCTTTCCTTTGTTACATCATTAGTGTACCATCTTCCCTTGTACGCCGTCTACCCTTGCGTCGACCACTCATCTCCGCCGATGACCCGTCATCTGCCATCCAACCATCTGCGCCGTCCAATTTCTACAGCACCGTCTGCCACTTTCAGGCTCTAGCCGTCTATTTCGTCGACCTACAGAAGTCCCAACAGTTGACTCCAATTCGTCCCCCTTTCCCATCTTTTTTTTCTCTGTAAGCATACATAAATGTCTCAAACCTTCCATTCATTCCTCCTTTTTTTTTAAGTCGACGGCTCTTCTCATCTTCTGTTTAAAGGCTTTAAGTGTGTAAAAAAGCCAAACACTTGCATGTGCCGATATAAAGTATAAATACACATGTGTCATCCATTCTTCCTTTTTTTTTCTTTTAAAGTCAATCATTTCTTTTATTTAAGGAATTTTTATATTTATTTCGTAATTAATTAAAAAATAAATATTTAACTTAATAATATAGATGATAGATTTAATATTATACTTTTATAAAATTAGTAATTTTTTATTATTTTTTTAAAAATAAAAAAAATTATAATGAATTGAAAATCAAGAAAAATTTAAAAAAATCAAGCCTCCAACCTCCATCGATTTGCCCCAACTAGGTTCGTCCACTCGCTCTTGTTGTCCCTTTTTTTTTAAATTTTAAAGTGTGATGTGAGGATTGAGGAGAAGACGCAGGTGCTATCTAACAAGTTCTCCCTATTTTGTATTTGTTTTAAAGATCATGTCATTTAAGCCTTATATTATGTCTTTTTTTTCTGTCCTTTCTTACAAAAGAGGTTTCAACTCATGAAACATTAATAATAATCATTATTTTCAATTCATCCCATAGATGATAGATTTAACATAATAATTTTAAAAAATTAGTAATTTTTTTATTATTTTTTAAAAACTAAGAATATTTAGAATATTTTGATCAACCAAAGCATTCTTCATGGTACTGAGTATATATAAGGTAACTTTTTTGAGTCCTTTTGTTTTTAAACATTTATTAAGCATTTTTATGTATTATTTATACTTCAAGATATTTCTATTAAGTCTATCTATTGTATTTTCATGTGACACATATTAAAAAAGTTGATTTAAGTAGTCTAAGATGTAAATTATTGTTTATTTTAGCTTATCCAAGAGTTTCAAATCAAAATTCAAAGTTTTTTGACCATTTCCATTGACTTTAGTAAATTTACCACGTTTCCACCGACATTTCCACCAATGTCCGACACGTTTCTTAGTTTTATCAGACCAAAGTTCGACACGAAACCGACATTTAATTCTATGTGCATAGTACCAAATGTCGACGCGTGTCATCAAAATTTCACTGACACGTGTCCTATTTTCAATTTACCGACACAACTTCAACACGACATCGACATGAAAGTTTTTTAAACAAATGTGAATTTTTTTTACTGTGTTTCCACCGACACGATACCAATATACCAATATTTTACAGACACACATCTATTTTTCAACTTCCCGAACTCTAATACGAAATTGACATTTAAAACAATGGTTGCATGCAAATCTTATTGACAATAACAAACAAAAGATACAATGCAAATACTACGACAAAAAAATGATGAATAGAGAAATAACAAGATTAAAGCAATGCCTTATTGACAGGTAGCCAAATACAATAATGTAACTAAGTGTAAATCGTGTTCATATGTAGTTTTTGTTCAAATGGGAAGAAGAGAAGAGAAGAAAAAGATAAAAGAAAAAATATTCGACAAGATTCTCTTCAACAAAGATATTTCTTATGCTATTCCCATTTTGGATTCAAACAATGACATGTTTTATCCTATAGATTGTGATACTCTAAAAGATGGACAAATATATAAGAAAGTAATAATAGAGTTTTAAAATGAAGAATTGCATAAAGAGTAAATTCAAAGATTTCATGGAATAATAGTATCTCAACTTATAAGGGAAGTGATAGTGGTAATAAAAGTACATAGAAAAATAAAAGGGTATAGTTGTAATATTCAAAACGTATAGTAAAAGATACGACAATCTAGATGCAACTACAGTTTGATGACCAATAAATGTATATTTGGATTGTCATAAAAAAATTGGTCAAGCTACAATAAAATATATGTTTTTCAATGCAATCCTTGCAAATATAATAAAAGAAAAATTAAAAACCTACACTAATGGCTTAAAACAACAATAGTTAACCTATGACATAATTATTATGTGTGATGATTGGACAAGTATCACAAGTAAGAAAACAGATAATCAACTTCATGACTTAAACTATGATGATTATATAATTTTCTTAAAATCTATTGATACTTCTTACGTTATCAAAAATTACAAGTGCATATATAAGAAAATGGCACAAGTCATTAAATAAAGAGCAGCAAACGTAATGCAGACAAAGGTAGTATTTTAGACAATGGAAGTAATTTTAAAAAAGTGAGTTCAGGATTATTAAAAATTATACAATCTGTTAGACACTATGTGTAGTTCACTACATTAATTTAATACCTAAGGACTTCGAGAAGACAATTGACTGAGAAGACAGTAAGAGATGCAATGATTGTAACTAATTTCATTTACAACTACTCATATTTACTAGTATTTATGTGGTTACTCGAGTGTTGTAGTGGTGATTTTATTCATTAATAAGTCACCTCAATTGTAATAAATTATATTCACAATAGTGATATGAATACCACGTAAATGAAAGTTCAACTGATAAGAGAGTAAATTTAATTATCAATAGTGTACATTTTTTAAAGGATTGTTAAAAGGTAGTAAATATTATGAAACTAGTTTCAAATGTCTTTCGAAGATGAATGGTAATAAGAAATCTACCATGGATTTCTTATATAAGACTATGTAGTTGATAAAAGATATTGTAACTAATGCAACATACACATCACTTAAGATATATCTTAAAATTATAGATGAAAGATAATCCACCATGTTATTTCATCTTTGACATAAAGTTGGTATGCATTTTAAAATGTACATTCATGGTTTTCATCATTATGTTTAATTTTTTATACAATTATTTGTTTAATGATTTTTTTTTCAATATAGCATATTATTTGAATAAGTAGTTTCAATATAATCAACTTCATAATTGTACTGATTTACTAGCATTTGCTAAAGATGTGATAAAACAATTGAAACCTAATATCAATGACTATGTAAAAACTCTCAATAAAATAAAGTACTTCAGGGACAAGCTTCTATCAATTGAAGAATCTCGTACAATACGTTCTCGAGACACAATAACCCGATGTAATGTTTTTAATATTATTTCTTTTATTTCATAACATTTTATAATAAGGACAAAAACAATGATCCTATACATCAGTAATTGTAAAAAAATAGAGAACTAATTCTACATGAAGAATAAGGTAGACTATGTTCTAAAATTGTTAGTAAAATAAGTATTAATGTTAAGAAATATGTGAGTTCATCAAGACGCTTTCGTGGAAATACTCCAGACTTAGAAGGTAATACTGATAACACCACACAACTACTAGACAACGATAATGATGACATTGAAAATAAGGCCCCACCTGCAACTAAATAAGCACAAGGATAGAAAGAGACTTACAGACCAGTTAACCTATTATAAGGGAAGATACCTTCACACATACTACACAAAATGAAGATCATAAAATTCGACTAGAAATTCATTATCAATGAAGAACTTGTCACGATCAACAATAAGATGAAGATTCTTAGAACAATAATACAAAGAGATCTTTATTAGACTCATTTAACTTTTTAAGTATTCATAATTTCATAAATTCTTATGATTATAACTCTTATAGAGGTTGTTCTATTAGTCAAACAAACTATAATACTCAAAGTGACATCTTACGTTTCAAGTGAACAAATTGGATAGAATATAAGCTCATTCTTTGATTATGCACCTCTTCCAACACAATATAAAGAGTAACCACCTGAACATTCTCCAAGTTAATATTACATCCTTCAGTAACCACTAAGAATTCCTCAACTAGTATTTATTACTTAGCCAATGAGATTCCTAATATAGTTGTCAATGTCACTATTATATTGTTGAATATCAAATATATCACAGACATGTTTTAGAACAACTACGTGTTACAAAAAGTTTCAAATTCGATAATAAATTCATCATTACCATAGTATGACTGAACAACACGAAAATTTTGATAAACCAAGGCATTATTTCTAGTATTAAACAAAGAACTTTTATGAGTACTTTTATTTGTAAACATTTTTACGTATTATTTATGCTTCAAGATATTTATATTAAGCCCATCTACTATAATTTAATGTAACACATATTTAGGAAATTGATCTAGGCAGTCTTAGATGTAGAATACGCTAACTTTAACTTATCCTAAAGTTTTTTAACCATTTCCATGAACTTTCGTAAATTTACTGTGTTTCCACCAATATCCGACACGTTTTCTATTTTTGTCAGACCGAAATTCAATACAAAAATTTAAAACTATGATTGCAACACAACACACCAAATTCTCTTGGAGAATTCTTTAATTGATGATGACAGAACACATAGGCCACTGGGTCTATGCTGAAAGCTCGTCTTGATTAGAAGGGAAGGGGAAGTGGGATTTATGTTCTTGGTCCAGTGGATGAAGATATAGGAGTGGTTGGAAGAGCATATAGATTGCTCACGTACTTGAAGACTGGCTACTAGTAGATTTGTCAAAACAATAAGTCTGTGTTACATATATGTCAAACTATCAGTGTTCTACAATTTTAAAATGTACGCAAGCAATTGAAACATCAGCCAGACAAAGTCGTCTATGAAGTGGTAAGAGAAGTCACTGCTCATAAAAGGATGTAAAGCACCATGAATCAAAAAGTGACCAAAGAAAGTATGTTTTGGTAAGTATTAATGAGGGATAATTTATCTGTAATATTAAAAGATGGTTAGATACTTAGATACACTGGCCATATTTAACACCCTTCTATGGCTTGCAGTTTCATGATAACAACTGAAACATCAACAAACAAATTATTCATATTTGTTGAATTTTCACCACCATAGACTTGAAAATAGCAAACTGCTAAATTAATAAGCACATAGTTTCGATTTCAATTGTTTGACATACATGTAGTAATGTTATGGAGAAAACTCCATGACAATCTCATTATGTCACGTTAATACTTACGAAGAAAGTCACATGTATGCTATGTAACATATCATTTTTAGCTATAATAGTTTGTTTTGCGAAACATTTAATTTAGAAATTAAAGGCATCTTCACTTTACTAATTTTTAAAGTATTTTTTACAGATTCAAATATTATGCACATAGATTAATAGAACCATGCAAAATTGCAAATAAACATAAAGATTGAAACCAAAAAAGGCCAAATATAACATACTTTCCAAGAGCTATCAACCTGAGGGAACATGCTTGTGTCAGTTTGTCTGCTGCCTAATCACAAAAAAGCATAGTCAATAAATTGGTCTACATCAACAATACATCTTACACTAGGCTACGATATATATTGGAACAGACATGCTCCACATTCAATAAAAATTAGGGGTACAAACAGGTAGACAGAAATGTTGGTTACATGTTGAACATCAGAGTTTTTTTAATTCATATCTATTGAAACAGAGTTGTACATATACCCAATATGTACCCACTATACATTTCTTGGTCCAGACAAGTTCCATACCCATCAAAAACATGTGTATGAATGGGTATACACGTACAAGGCATGTTCATTTTATAAACAAACACCACAACCAAATACAATTTAATTTATAATTAAAAATGTCATCTAAGGGTCTTTTTCCCTACTTAATAAACAAAGTAAAATGTATATTAGTTTCTTTAATCCAAACTAGGTGTGGTACAAGGATCTTCGTACCCATGCTCCAAACCATAACAAACTTCCTCCTTATGACCATATTCTTTTACTATATTGTAATAGTCATTGTATTTAGCTCCATGTGAAGTAATGTAAATCAAACCACTATCATACATCAAACAAATGAACATGACAATCTTCCTCCCTATGGCCATATTCTTTTACTATGTCCTAATAATACGTTATTTAGCTTCATACCAATTATTGCTAATCAAAATGCTAGATACATCATCATCGTTTCATTTTTCTAGGCTATATAATATGACATAATTCTTTTTTTACATTTTCTATTTATATTTGCACATGGCCAATTATATTCTTGCCCATCCTACTTGATAGCCAATTATATTCTTACCCTTCCTACTTCATAATGACGCTTAGGATCCCAAAGCATCATAGATTCAATCAAATGGACCTCAAATTCAACATCGTAGTCTGCTTGTATTGCATATAAAAGCCTCACATTTGAATAATCAAAAATGTGCCTTCTCCATGAATGTGTGTGTATGTGGATGTCTGTGCACACACGTACTTGTAATAGTGGCATGGTGGTCTTGTTGTCGTTGGTGGTATTGGTGGTGGTGGTGGTGGTGGTGGTGGTAGTGGTGATAACAACAATGTGGTGGTCAATTTGTGACATTTTTTGTGACAGTGGCTGCAACCTAGAGGTGGCTTTGTGGTGGTTCGAGTGGCAATAACAATGGTGGCATACTAGTGAACTTTAGGCAGTGGTAGTGGCCCACAATGTGGTTGTGTGCTTTTGGTGGTCTTCTTGTTTTGTTGTTGATGGTGACAATGGAGACAAGGTTGCTTCTCATCAGGGGTGAAATGATAAAGAAAGAGACAAATAGAGAGAGAGAGAGGTGTAAGTAGGGTTGATTTATCATTTTATCATTTTTGTAAGTTAAATATGGTTTCTTGTGAAAATTAATAGTCAATTGATGTCAAGGGGTCAATTTGTATTTATTTTGAAAGGAGAAGAAGCGCACTTTATTTTTAAATGGAAGTTGGATACCAGCAAAGTTTGTTGTGACAAACATCCAAAAACCAACCTCCAAAGGAACCTAATACAACTTAACATGCAGACACCTATCAAGTGTTGTGAAAAAACAAAAGAAACAAGAGACAATAAATTTTAAAATATGACACTAACAAAAAGAGAGCTCATCACTAAACCAAAACATACTTTTGATGATGTGATAGGAACTAATATTCTCAACATTGCCCTACACATGTAGTTGATATGACCTTCATTTCACCATATTGACAATATGGGATGGTGTAGGCCCACGGATTGATTTGCTCCTATGACCAAAATAAATTTTGTTGGGCCATCTCTCATTAATATCCAAGCACTTGATATGGTAGACTACATCTATATAAGAAAGGGAAAGTATTTTATGATTAGGCAATGATCCAAGATTGAATACCATGTGATTTCCCAATGTGTGACCATTCTTTAACATTCCCCTTTACATGCAACCTCTTCTGGTCTTACATGTGGCAATAATTTTAATACGTATCATGGTGAGTAGAAATCTCATTTGACCACCAATTCTATGTGGTTTGATGCTCTAATACCATGTTAAAATTAAGATATCCAACTAAAAGCCATTTGGAAATGAATAAGGTGGTCCAAGGTTATATAAGATCCATGAATGTCTTATAAACTACGACACTCGGATACCTCATCTACCCTTTCATACCAGTGTTCATACAATACAATGCCGATCCAAGTATAGAATATGGCTCGATACGTAGAGGATGTTGCTATTGCTTTATGTCATTGTTGTTGCCTGAGTTTTCCTCTCACTACGACCACATCCATGTTATGGTTTAAATCTAATATTTGTTTGTTTGTGAGTGAGGCTAGGGAAGAAAAAGGGAACACGTGAAGTTAGCAAGTCACGTGTGGCCATAGTTTTAAATGTAAGTCTCGTGCTGGACTTTAATAAGTTGAAAAATCAACACATATCAACAAAATATCGGTATATCAGTGTCATGTCGGTAGAAACATAATAAAAAACACATTTGTCCACAAAATTACCATGTTGATGTCGTAACGGTGTCATGTTGGCAAGTTGAAAATTTGTCATGTGTCAACAAAAAATTGCAATCATGTGTCAACATTTGCTTCCATTAGTATGAATTACTTGAATGGTATGATTTGATAAAAGCAATGGGCTTGTGTAGTTTAGGCCAAATGTGAGCTTTAAAAAGCTGAAAGAAGTAGGAGGTACACATTAACTTAATAAAGTCACATGTGAGCTGATTTATTAAAATAAATGAGTTTGCTCATTTTAGGCCTGATATGAACTTAAAATGATAAAATTCAATCATGATTGAAGTTGGCTCTGTTAATTCTTAAACATAAATGAACTTTATTCTTTCTCCATTTCTCACACAATTAGGTTCCTAAAATCATCTTTTTAGACATTTTTGTCCACTCTAGAAAGACAATGTTGAAATAATTAAAAAAATATATATTTTATAGAAAAATAAATGTATTTACGTACCTATGTCCCTATCATGTATTTTTGTCTTTATAAAGGATATTTTTGGCGATGAACAAAGGCCCTTTGGGCGCCTGAACGCCTAAACAGTAATAAAAATACCTATTTTACACTTTTTTTTATTTTTTATATGTTTATAAATATATTCAAGATTTATAATGCATTAATAAATTGATATATCACTTTCTAAAATTAACAATAACAATCTAAATATAAATAAAATCTTATCAATAACAATAAATCAATAACAAATAACAATAACTAAGTCAATGATAATAACAATAAGCCAAATAGTCAATAACAAATAATAATAATTAAGAAAAACTAAATAATAGTTATCAAGAGTTAATGTTTGATAACAAAAAAAAACAGAATGATCACCAATGTTCTCAAGTTGTCCTTCAAAAACAAGGTTTTCATCATCCTTTCCTTCATCATCACCAATGTTCTCAAGTTGTCCTCCAAAAACAAGATTTTCACCATCCTCTCCTTCTTCATAGGATTCTTCCTCTTCATCTTGAAATTCTTCTTCCTCATCATCAATTTCCACAATTCTTCGTCTTTCCTTGAATATTTTTTCACACTTGTTCCATGTCCACATGCATGAGATCACCTACGTCCACTCCCACTCCCATGGGAACATCCACGACTACATGTTGGAGTTGAAGTGGGTCAATTTACATAGTCAATCTTCTAATATGACTAACATAGGACTCTAAAGCTCCTATTGTCACATCAACTTGTGCCCATATGACTCTCTTCCCTATACACAAACTCAATTGCAACTCTCGATATGCACATCATCCATTCACTACAATAATTTAGTTCATCCACATATGGGGGATCAAAACCTTCATCATTGTTGTTTAGTCTTCTCATTTGAAATTTTTCACAAAGATGTTTATTATAACTGATGAAAACAAGCTTGTCTAATCTTTCTTGCTCCATGAAGTTCCTCCTTTCTATGTGGATCTATTAAAATAAGAAAGAATGATTCAAATATGATATGTGTTGAAATTTCAAAATAGTAAAAAGTAATGACAAGTGTTGATATTTCTTAATTCTTACAAATTCAAATATGCTCCAAATCTTCTCACAATTGGAGACGGTAAAAGAAACACCTAGGATGTAGATGACAATCTTCTTAAATAAAGGAGTGAGTACTCCATAACAGTCTTGAACATTTCAGGCAACAACTCCATCTTCACTGCCTCGACGAAAGGAGAAGACATGGCTTTCTCTATGCCACCCAAGAGGATGCTCTTCTCCTTGCATTTCCATAAGTGTTCCTCCATAACGATCCTGGATTGCCTAATAAGATCACCCACTTTATTCACCATAGTCACGCAACATGCTTAAGGCTACTGGAGCTTTTTTGAGGGGTGACGGCTCACAAAGTGTTGTTTTCCTATCCTTAGCATTTCATTTTGCCAACTCCTCTAAGAGAAATGCTACTTTATCTTGCAACACTTTGAAGGCCTTAGGAGTAATCCCCATGGAGGTTTGAGCTGAGTATTCCCGTTAATGTGTTCGAACCAACATGTGACCATCGCATGCGTGAAAATGTTTCCCATAGATGGTGACAACTGATCCAACCCTTTCTTCCTCGACTAGTTAGGTGTTGATTGCCAGTCCTAAGAATCAACATTAAACGATGGCTGCTGGTGAGCTACGACGGTTACTATGTTGGCAGAGGTCTGCAAACAACGGAAACAGTGAAAGGTCCTCAATGGAACATGGGCTGGTCAAAGACGCTCCAAAGGAGAAAATCAGGTTTTTCTGAGAGGAAGTGAATAACTAAGAGTTAGAAACCAACATTAGCAAGCAATGGGTTATATTTATACTAGAGAAGGATGGCTCGAGACCACCACAAGACGTATCCAATGGCAATAATGGCCCAGATCTATGTCAGATAGCTCTGTCATGAGAGCTAAACATGGTAAGACACCCTATCAGATGTTAGGCAGCGCAGGTAGGCAACTCAAATGTTAGAAAAGAGGTATGATGCCTGGAAACCATACGTGTATGGGGAGCCAGACTAGTCAATGTGTGCCTACACACCCACATGAAGTTTCCTCAACGTGTGTATGACTGAGGCTGTATGTTTGTGACCCAAGCGTCCGATTGGCGCAAAAGCTAGGCATTCAACTGACATAGAGATGCACATTCTAATGGGTTTATTTCCCAGGTGCCTGTAGGCTACTTGCCAGAGGTCTTCATGCCATTCGGCTTTCATGCTACTCAACCTCAGCTCTTCTGCTTCAATCCCAAATGTTTCTAAGCGGTTAGCCCGAGGTTGTCCGGCTTAAACTGGGCAAGGCAAAATATCCCACATCAACTTCCTTAAATTGCATGGATTTCTCCATATCTCTCGATCTCCATTGTCCCTTCTCACCATATCCATGCGTTTGGTCTTGGTCAATGAACACTGCATGAAGAATTTTCATGTTGACTGGTAAGTTTGTCCCGCAGGAGTTTCAGCTCGACCCACGCCAATGCCATCTCCAAAAAGGAACCAGTTGCAATCTCCCGACTGACTTGGCAGAGCTTGGGCAAAACAAATCACTACCTTACAAAAAGTTTCAATATCCCACAAATGTTAACTTGGAGTTTTCCACTTTTTGTGAGTATGGTTGTCGTCCTCTTCCATTCCCTTTAGCAAATTTTGTTTGTCACCAATGTTCGAGCTGTCTTTTTTCTGGCAAAAGAAGACATCCACTGAGAATTAGGGAACTGCATCAATACTTCTCCATCAAATAGGCACGTCTGATCCACCATATCACATTAGCATTCCACCTGTGATTATGCCATCTACAGTTATTCTCCAGAGGCAAATCCACTGCCTTGCCAACCAAGCTCCTTAGCTTCCTGAACCCACTCAATCTCCTCCAATGGCCTTTCTGGTTCCCTAGTTAAATGAAGCTGGTAGCAAGTGCTCTGGCTTTACCTTGGCAGAGCCAACTCTAACGTTTGCTTCCCTTCACAAAGACAACATGACTAGATCCAGGCAAGTCGTCGGCTTGTGACCAAACCTAAAACACTTTAAATATTGATCCTGCGGCCACCAACGGCCCATATGAACATTCTCTAACCTTCTTCTCAGGATAGGAGTCTGCCTTCTCTTCCATACCTCCTCATCACGATTCCCATGTTCCACCTGTCCATGCCTTTCATCTTTAGCTCTGGCGATCCCTCAACCCCCCCCCCCCCCCATACTTTTCCCACTATCCTAAAGTCACCTTTGCTCCTTCTCCCCTTCCCCCCCTCCCTGCAGAACACCAATCTTCTCCCACTCCTGTTGTCTTTCGTCTCTCGTATTTACTTTCCTCAGGTCCCACCACCAAGGAAGCCAGCCACCCTTTCTCCCCCATCTCTCTACTTAATAGAAACCCAAGTTGTCGACGGCACTCAACTGATATGAATGGATAAATGAAACCATTGTTCAGGATGGTAAGGAATGACAATATCATGAGTTGTTGACCATTAAGATAAAATCAGTGAAGGGTTGGTTAAGGGGTGGGGGGAGTGGGGGTTGGCAAGCGTGGGGCTTGTGGTGCTTCAACAAAAATCCTAAGACATTATTAGTGATGAGAAAATTCATCCAAAAGCTTAAAGAATGCAGCTGGATTCTTTGCTAGAAAATGCAAAATTATTTCATAAAAAACATGGAGTAGAGGTTCCTCATTTGCATGCTCAAACGTGGTCAATCTTGTAGCCAAAATAATACTATCATATTTCGAGCATTACTATCTTGTGAACGTTTTATTGTAGCAATAAACACTATGTTGTAAGAGATAAACAACAAATTTTTTTTTTTAATGTTGTAGAACTTCTTACTCTAAGTACTACTTTGGATCCTAAGGATGTTCTCAATCATTCGATGTTAATGACATTTGATGGTTGGTAGAGATATTTTATCCTTAAAACTTCACAAATCAAGAGAAATGACACAAGAGATACCAATCACGTCATTATGAGTACAATATATTTTATGATCCTCAATATACAAAAAAAA
This sequence comes from Posidonia australis, assembly GCA_024699735.1. Classification (NCBI taxonomy): domain Eukaryota; kingdom Viridiplantae; phylum Streptophyta; class Magnoliopsida; order Alismatales; family Posidoniaceae; genus Posidonia; species Posidonia australis. The sequence goes on along the minus strand of JAMKQA010047081.1, from coordinate 4,802 downwards.
ATTGAACACACTTTCTAAACTTTGTTTCAACTATAATCACTGAGTGACCGTTCTCAACTATAACGCTCGTTAAAATCAAACTCCATGACAAGATGGAAGCAAGGTTCTAAACATTGATTTCGTGTCAGACTTCGATTTACAAAATTAAGAAATGTGTCGGATTTACGAAAATAAGAAATGTGTCGGATATCAGTGGAAATGTCGGTGGAAACACGGTAAATTTACAGAAATACATGGAAATGGTCAAAAAACTTCGAATTTTACTTTGAAACTCTAAAATAAGTTAAAATAAACGATAATCTACATTTAAGACTACTTAGATCAACTTTCTAAACATGTATCATATTGAAATACACTATATAGACTTAATACAAATATTTTGAAGCATAAATAATACGTAAAATTACTTAATAAATGTTTAAAAACAAATATACTAATAAAAATTACCTCATAAATACTTATGACTAGAAAGAATGTCTTAGTTTATCAAATTCTTCTTGTTATTCAACTATATTGTGTTTAGGATAAATTTACTGTCAAATTTGAGACTCTCCACAACACATAGCTGTTCCAAGACATATAGTTACAATATATCTAGTATTCCATAATATAATAGTGATAATCTGATATTGATAGTCGAATCAAGAGCCTTATTGGTGGATATTGTGCAATAAATACTTGTTGAGGATATTGAGAGATATAATATTCACTTAAAGGACCTTGATAAGATCTTGCTCATATTGTGTTTGTAGTGGTACATATTTAAAGATGGAATTCATATTCCATTCACTTTATTGACTTAAGACAGAAAGATAAAGTTCACATCCATCAACTTTCAGAAGTATAATCTAATTATTTATAGGAACAATCTCTAAAAGAATTGTAGTCATAAGGATTTGTAGGATCATGAATGGTCATAGAATCAAGTGACTCTAATAAATTTTTCTTAGTATGACTACTCTAAGAATCTAAATCCTTTAGTGTATCTTCACGACGTTTTCTTTTATAATGATACGACAAAGGATAATTGTCGAGCTCCATGATGTTCATCTTACGTGACGTGTGAATTCATCTCCTCCTGTGAAAAAACTAAGTGGCCTTTCACATTCTCTCCGTAGGTCTTCAGTTTCAAGTTGAACTGTATATCTACTGTCACCGCCTTCGTCATCGTCTAATGGTTGTGAGGAACCATTTGTATCACTTTCACTAGATAAACTTGAAGTTCCATTATGAAAATGCTCTAGAATATATATATTTTTCAACATCAATGTCCATTTCAATAGTAATTCTTGAACTTAGTCTGCTTTGTTCTTTATCTAGTACTAATTGTCCATTTTCTTACAACCACTCAAGTATAGGATTCTCATTTTCATCCATATTGTATATATATGTCAAATCAATTAGGTCAAAGTAATCATTATCTTATCTTCTCCCTCTCTGATATGTTTCATTCTCAACCTCATGTTATAATGCACAAACACATGATCATTTAATCTTTGAATTCTCAATATATTTCTTCTTTTTACATAGATAAGATTAAATATACTCTAATATCTTTCACATCCTAAAACTAAGGTAGTTTAAGATAAAATCTTTATTTCAATTTTTCTCAAATTTAAATCATCCATTACATTCAACATCCACTATTAAATATGATATTTGATTATTAGTTTATTACCCATATTATGATGTAATGTTATGAAATAAAATAAAATAAATTCAAATCCTTACTTAGAGTGATCGAAGCACGACCACGAATCGCTTAAGGATTTCTAAATCCGAACATTTGATTCTTAAAGTATTTAATTTCATTTAATGTTTGTATTTGAATGTTCACATTTGACTCTAATTTCTTTCTCACCATTCTTATAAAAAAAAGTAAATCAGTATGATTTTCGAGTTCATGATCATATTGGAACTGCAGTTTCAGATAGTATGATACATTGATAAAAAAAAGTCATTAAGTAACTAATTATAATGTAAACATAATTATAACAAATGTGAATCTACATATCAAACTACTTACCAGTTTCATGCAAATGATAAAGAAGCATCTTAAATCATCTTTCTTCGATTATCTTCGAGTATCCCTTTGAACTTCTGTATGTTACATCTTTTACAGCATCTTTCATCAACTTTATTGTCTTATACAAGTAACCCATTATAAGTTTCTTATCATCATTTACCAAACGAAAAACCTTTGAAACTAGCTTCATTATGTTCATTATCTTTCGAGCTCTTCCTAAAAAAACTGACTATTAATTATAGAATTTATTCTCCTACCAATTGGAGTATCACTTTCATTATATTTATACTAGACTTGTGAATTAAACATGTATTTTAGTCTGTTTCTTTTATCAATCGTTAATTATAGAATAATGTAATTTATTACAAATCAAGTAACTCCAAACCAAATCAAACCACTACCACAACAGTCAAATGATCTCATAAAAGCCAATATGTAGGAGTAGCTGTAAATAAAGTTTGTTACAATATTTGCTTCTCTAATAGTCTTCTCTACAACTTTATCCTACCAAAGTCCTTAAGTATCAAATCAATACAGTAAACAGCACGTGATGTCCAATAAATAGGATACTTAGACATGATTTTTTCGCCGGTCTTTTTGAAATTACTGCCATTATCGATAACAATCTAAACCATATTTGACAGTCCCACTTACTTAATAACTTTCATTATTTACTTATAAATGTATCTATGATCTTTGATAACATCAAAAACATCAATGGACTTTAAAAAAATTATGCAACCATCACAGTAGACCATGAAGTTAATAATTTATTTTCAGATAATAGTTGTCCAACCATCACACATAATAATAATCCCATAGGTTGGCCATTGTCATTTCAAATTATTAATATAACTTTCAAATTCTTCCTTTTCTGATTTAAGATACTTGTTCATTATATCATAATCAGTAAGTGTTTTTACTCTCGTACCTTCTCTGACCGCTACATCAAGCATATAATGTAGATACGTCCTTTTGTAGTATTCACCAGAATAACATTGAAAAACATGTATTTGGCTACAATTTGGCTAACTTTCTCTCTCGTATTTCCAAACATGTCTTTGATAATCTTCTACTTTGACTTTTCAATTCTACATGTTGCTGAATTTAGATTATCATACCTTTAACTATATGTTTTAAACATTCTTACAATGCCTTTACTACTGTCTTTTTATGCACTACCACTTCCACTTTTCCTGAATTTGTTCTCTATACTATTCTTCATTTCTTGACTTCATTATGACTCGCTTATACATGTCTCTCATCTTGAGTTTGACAATATAAAAGATACACCGTATCATCATTTGAATGTGGTATGATGCTGGGCTCACGCTCTCCTTGCTTGAATCTTCTTAAATCTTTCGTTTCTTTTCGTTCTATCACTTTTCTTAGATTTTATGTCCTTTAATAATTCTCTCATCTGATCACGAACGACAGTTGGATATGACTCACACTTACTAACATTATTGTATCCACCTACAAGGTGTTACTTCAATTTTGTAATATTCCCACTCATCATTTTCTTTTCATAGTACTTGCATTCTATTTTTTGTCTATCATTGTTAATAACATATCCATGCAACTATCCTGAATCATTAGATCTAACAACTCTCTCATTATTATCACATCAATTACTTTAAAATCTATTTGAGCTCGACATTGTAAAAACTGAGAACAAAAATTAAATGAGTTTAATGGTATGAAAAAAAAAATACTCATGCATTTAAAATATGTTTCCTTATTTTTTAAATTTTTTTAAGATTTTTTCAATTTTTTGATATATTTTACTTAATAATATGTACATTTAGTATTATTTATGATTTTATGAAGGGACCGTTTTTTGTGTTGGTGCCTACAGGAAAAATTCCTGTAGGCAACTTAAGTTAGTTTATTTTCAATCATTGGATTCAACCAACGGTTGAGATTAAATTTTTTTCATTCCCTTTCCTCTTTTTCATTCCCTGGATTTATGTGTAGGGGCCGTTTTTTGTGCGAGGTAAATTATGCTTGAAGTTGCCTTCTCTTATACTATGTAATTAGTATTCTATATGCAGTTTATACACTTTTTATGTAAATGCAGCGTACAGATTCAGCAAATTTATCAGTCTCCAGAGGATGATACAATATATGCCGTAGGTTTCACTGGATCCTCACAAGTTGATGTGTATAAAATTCGCAGCAAAGATTAGGAAATGTTGAAGCACATTATTGCCTCATTTCATGGCAAACTTTCTGTCTGCTTTTGTATGATGATGTGCTAGTTGCTTTGGATGCCTCCAAATAAAAAATAGTTCTTATTGACTTTCAAGTTGGAGTGCCCAGTTTCCATTTGTGAGTTGAATTTTTTGGTTCAAAAGGGTTGCTGTTGTTGAAAATTCATGATGCATGAAAGGATATGTTTTTTATGTTCAGATTTTTAACACTTTAACCTCTACCTAGTTCAAGAATATTCTTTCATGTCTTCATCATATTTCTCATTTTTATTATAGCACAAATGACTTTCTTTCATTGAATTGATGCAATCATTTATGCTCCTTCCAATAAATTTATTTTTCTCACATTTATTTCATGTAATGTGCAGAAACGACTAAAGATACACTTTAACAAATCAGATGCTTGTGAAGGGAGGAAAGGCTTCTGGGCGGGGTGAAGTGATGGCTGCCAATTATGCATTTGGCCCCCCTAGAAGATGATAGTATAATTAAGCATAGGCTTCTCACCCGTGTCACAACCACTAGGGGTGAACCTCCACTGAAAAAGCTTCACAAGAAGTTCA
>JAMKQA010047080.1:0-21268 GCA_024699735.1 Posidonia australis | reverse complement strand
TTTACACTAGAAATAAGTTAAACATGCTACAATCAAAGTGTAGATTTGCATGAAGAGTATCTTGCAAAAAGGATAAATAAATTCATCACAAAATCCTCTTGAAGATACAAAAAGAATCAGACCTTATATGGAGCTAATAGCATGCTGTTCCATTGCAAAAGAACAAGAGATTAAAGGAAAGATAAAGGGCCTACCTTGTCCGAGATGGATGTTCCTTCAAGGAAGAAAAGAAAGACCCAAGATAATAAGCTCCTTGATGCTTTGGAAGGGCTGAGAATACCTCTAGATGCAAGAGAAAACCTGAGTGCTCAAGTGGATGGTTGTAGAATTCTGGAGAAGGCTAGTGTAGCTATATGTCTCTATCTTTCAAGATGATTCAACCCCTTCAAATGGTTGCCTATGGGGTCTATATGTAGGGATTCCTCATGGGTAACTCCTAGGACAACAAGGAGCCTCGTAGACGAAAAGCCTAGAAGATTCCATGGCATATTCGTTGGTAGAGGTAACAGCCATGGGAGGTGGAAAGCCAACAGCCAACAGCCTGAGAAATGGCTGGGCGCTTGGTATGTGCGTCGGGTATGTGCGCCTAGCATGTGCGTCGAGTTGGTATGCTAGCTAGGTGTGCTAGGTAGATGTGCTAGCTAGGTGTGCTAGCTAGGTGCTCTCTCCTACCTATCTGGATTTCTAAATGGGCTACGGGCTTGCTATGGGTTTAGGATTGGTTCAAAGGTTAGCCACATCCAAAGCTACATCTGGAAAGCTCATTTATGAGTCACCTCAAAATCGGTGTGTCTACATCATCATTCATCACACACCTCATTCACTCATTCATCATTTCATATTTCATCATACATATCATTTATCTTACATGTCATTTATAATTTATCAAACACCATACACCATCATCATAGCATAAATAAACATATCATGCGTCACTACATCATTTGCATGTAGGGTAATGACAATTACTATGTCAGATCGTTTTGACTGATAGTCCAAGATTCACATAGCGTTTCTAAGCATTAGATCACATCATGTCAACCCCACTCATATCATCTACATCAGCATAACATATGGCATACATTCGTTTTAGACATAGCAGGCATGCATGATCATTTGCTTTGGCGACACAAACACACGTAAGAGAAAAGCTAGGAAAGTCAACTTTCTCAGGCGTATGGGGGTGCATGATCATCCTTACCCTTTCTTTGGCTCGCATCGACCCATGTGTCGCATCCATTGGCATAGATTCATTTGTCTTTCTGTTTTCGCTCGATTTGTTTTATCGCGAGTTTTCTTCCATTTTCCTCGTCTTCCGATTTGAATAAATTAAGTGGCGACTCCACTTTTCCTTATCCATTTTTGCAATGTTTTGCTCTCCTAGAGTGGAACATCCTCCCTCAGATTAGCCGCTTCCCCCTCATCGTGGTGCTGTCAATCCTCGCACGTCCCTTCCATGCACCGAGGGTCCCCCTTTGGCATGGTTACAAAAAGAAAGAAAAGAAAATGGTTTAAACGGCTTACTTTTGAAAGAGTTGTTGCTTGCTGAACAATGGTGTGCTGCACTATTGTGGTGTTACAGCATCCAGGAGAGATGCCAGAGTTATTGTGTGTGTTTTTGGTGAGGTGTGTGCTGAGTAACCTTTCAGTAGTCACTCATGTGTGTTTGTTTGGTGTTTCTCGTAGGTGCAGAATAGTAGTAGGAGCTTACTAGTGCAAGTACAGATGGAGTCACTCTACCACATATCAAGGGTTTTGGGTAAGTGAATAGTTCAGTTTAATTTAGTTAATAGTCCTTTTATTTATGTTGTTTATTGTTGGATTTAATTTTAGGGTTGATGCAATTAATAGAAAACAAAACGTAGCCAAATTTTAGGGTTGATGCAATTAATAGAAAAAGAAATATAGCTAAATTTTAGAGTTGCAACTTGGGGGTCGTTACAAGCTTGAAGTATGCTCTAAGACGAATTCTCTTTGACGTGGAGTTCTCCACCCCAAAACATTGTAGATTCTTCTTCACGTATTTTTCTCAGCTAGGATACAACTTCTTGTTCTTTCTGCTCCAGTAGATTTGCATGCCAAGAATTTTCTTTGATGGTCCCAAATCTTTTTTTTCAAATTCTCCACTAAGTAAGGCTTTCAAATTGCAAATCTTATATTTATTTTTGGCTACAATCAACATCATCAATATAAGTAAATAGATAAAAGAGCCATCATCAAGTTTTTTCAAGTAAACATAGTTGTCATAACTACTTCTATGGTAGTTGTGTATGACCATGAAAGCATCAAACGACATATACAATGATCACTTTTGCAACCAATGCTAGCAAAACACGAATAAAGGAATGCTTAACAACAGGTGAAAAAATATCATTATAATAAATGCCATCAACCTAACTGTAACCTTTAGCAACTAGATTGACTTTATACTTTGAATTTGTGGCTCCATGTGTGCCCTCCAATTTTTTGAACACCCATTTGCAACCAATAGTCTTGCCTTTGGGTGGCTAACCCAAGGACCAAGGTGTATTCCTTTAAAGAGACACCATCTCCTCATTCATGGCAAACAACCAGGAAGACGAATCATGTATAGAAATAGCCTTAGAATATGAAGAAGGGTAACCTCCAATTTGTAGTCTCTTTTGCCACTGAAAGTGCATATACAACTGCTAAATAAGCATACCTTGGATTTGGACTAACTATTCTCCTTAATCTCTCTTTGGCAATGTTGTATGATTCTTCTTCAATTGCTTCATCCTCTTCATGCTCACTATCGTGATCATCAACTGCAAAAGGTTGTGGATGCTCAGTTTTTAGCTCCACCTACTTGGAGACACTCTCTTGAGAACCTTTATCAACAAAAGCAATAGAATCTTCCATTGGAGCTAACAAGGTTGATTCATGAATGACAACATTCCACTCTATCAATAGTCTAAGTGTCTTTGTATTAATACACCACAATCTATAGCCTTTCACACTAGAAGCATAACCCAGGAAAATACATTTTCTAACTCTATCATTTAGTTTTCCTTCATCACAATAACCATATGTAGGACATCCAAAAAATTTTAATTTATCCCTGTGCGCTACTCAATGGTATCAATACAACCCAACTAATTAATTAAGCCAAAATATGCAATTATATAATTAAAGTAAACTATCCAGACCTATGTGCAGCTAAGTGGCTCCAAGATATGCTTTGGAATTGGATTGCATGCTCAACTATGCACCTGGAACAAAAACACCGACAAAACACGCATGAGTGACATCAATGTCACCCAATATGTACCCTAAAAATCAAAATACGATAAAACTATTAAAGGACTACTAAAGTTGTAAAGAAAAACACCAAACTATAAAACCAATGTGCAAATCGAAAATTCATTTATAAATCATGCTTTCTTTTTCAAAACTCTTTTTATCGTTTTCTCTGAAATTCCATGTATCTTTGTAAATTACTTTTCATGCATCTTAAAAGGCAATCCTCGACTAGATTCTAGCCAAAACACAATTTTTTCCATATCTCAAATCACAGCAAAACCACGGCTTGAAAACTAGTTCAAACACACAAGTCTCAACTAAGCTAGAATCCAGCTCATAAGTCAAACAACAGTTTGATTCTAGCTCTAAACCACATGCATAGTCTCAATAAAACCTATCGTATCACCTTGGCTATAGGTGACCGACTTGGCCACAAGCAGTTGGCACGGTTCCAACCCTGACTCCACTGTAGTGCTGCTAATAACCACCCCGTGCAGGAGTTCAACAACCCCAGCTGTAGCCCCATAGTACCACGTGGGTATGCTCGAGGTGCGTCCTCATGAATCCTTTGGGTGCTTGAGCACTTGGGGACTCCAACCCAGACCTGACCAGCACCGACACTGACGGTAGTTCAGGTCTACAATATCCCAGGTTCTGTGGCACCACACAGTCACAAAGCTTACTCCTCAGACCAAACTCGGCAATCATAGCCTAGGTCACGTCTCCAACCACTCAGAGGTCTCACTACCCCTTGTCAGTATGGCCGGTTGGCCTAAGTGTGGTTCCTACAAATCTTGGTAAATCCTTTTAAAACACATGCATCTCTTTTAAAAACCACATTATCATCAAAAGTCATTTCCTAATTATTATAGGAATTCATTATCACATGGAATATCTCATAATCATTTTCCACGCATTTATAAGCATTTAATGTTATTTTTATTTTCAGAAAACCACAGAAACAAACCAGCTGTATTTATTGGAAAAAAAGCAACTTGTGTCGGCAATCCACACTAGACACTCGCACAGCATATCCACACCTCCAGTGATCGCAACAAGGTCGCACTAAAGGCCCATGCTGGTAGCACTTGCCTACCAATCACGCTAACAGTTTTGTAGAAAAACTCTGAAACACAAAGCCTAGAAACCCAACTGAAAAATATCCATAAAATCCTTCAAAATCCACAAGATATGCATGATATGTTATAACACATATTTTTAACATTTAGTGCATATGGATTAACATATCTTCCCATCCATTCCACCAAAATTCATGATATAACATGATATATTTCTAAAAATTCAAGACCAAACACTTACATGGAAATATCCACATATTAATTAAGCAATCCATGTTAAATTCCTTCATTTATTAATCCTAGGTATGCTCTTTTATGTATTTCATCAACATAAGACATAATTTTTGGAGAGAGAATGAGAGGGAGGGTACACAATGGAGTTCACCAGTATTTTCCCTTCACTGGCAACCTTTCGATGACATTTGATGAGCTCTCTGGGTGTTCGTGCTTTACTGATGATTCAGCCTTCACCAATGGCAACTTACCTGCAGCAGTCGAGCTCTAATGGACTCCGATGAACCTCCTCCCCTCCCTCTTAGACCACACTCCTCTCTCTCTCCCTCTCATTCTTTGTTTTCTTTTCCTCCCCAACGTAGGAAGCCTGCCACTTTTTAAAATGCCCTAAGTCATCCCTTAGTCATCTGGGAATCTCAAGGACGCTACAGCCAAGGTGGGGCAACAGTGCAGCGGTTGGCAGGGCAGGCAGTCGATGGGGTTCGCTCAGTAGGTGTCAAGTGGCATTTCACTGTAGCTACTATTTCTAGGACTACGTGTCAAGAACTGCATTGGTAACCTCCATTAGTCTTCCTCGCCTGGAATGTCTACTTGGAAGTTGTGCCACCTATATTCGCTAACTTTACCTACCTTCTAGGTCCACCTACCCTATTCCGAACAAAGACGAGCAAAGACCACAAACAAATCTAGGAAAATGAACTTGTATTCATCGCAATCACCACTAACATCAAGTCCAGCTTATCCAGATTACACAACAAGCCTCAAATACAAGATACATTAGTTCTAGATTTCTAGATACACTTTGAGGTCGGTCCTGGATGTTACAGAGTAATTTGTAGGAGTGCCAAACCATATCTCTTCTGAAGTTTAAAAATCAATGGATGATGTCAGAGATCGAATCACCAAGTAACAAGCAATACACATGGCATTGGCCCAAAAAGATTTAGAAAGACCTGCATTCAACAACATACATCGAGCTCTCTCAACCAGAGTTTGATTTATTCATTCTGTAACACCATTCTGTTAAGGACTGTATAGAGTAGTACGGCGTTCAATGCCTTCGTCTTTGTAAAATTTATCAAATTGTGAATTGCAAAATTCAAGTCCATCATTAGTTCTAAGCCCTTTGACTTTCTTTCCTATCTGATTCTCCAATAAAGTTTTCTACTACTTGAAGTACTTTTATGATTCATCTTTGTGCTTCAACATAACCCATACTTTCCTTGAAAAGTATTCTATAAAAGTCAATATGTATCAGGCAGCTCTAAGGGATGTAACACGTGACAGACCCTACAAATTTGAGTGAATATAATCCAACTAGCTTTTGGTTTTATGAATACCTATCTTGAAGCTCACTTTTTCATCTTTTCAACTACACCATGCTCACAAAAGTCAAGTTTACTTATGCACTGGTCAATGAGGAGTCCCCTTTTGCTCAACAATGTCATCTCCTTCTCACTCATTTGTCTTAACATCAAATTCCACAATCTTGTTGTATCATCTTCAAGATTAGATAGTGATGATGTCACTGATACATTTTAACTTGTAACTGTTCTTCCCTACAATATATATAGACTTCCAACATACTTGGCTTTCATAATAACCAAAGCTCCTTTGGAAATAGTCAAAACTCCACCTTCAATTGAGTATTTCAACCATATGATTCAAGAGTGCCCAAAGAAATGAGATTCTTCGCTAAATCTAGAATATGACGAACATTGGATAATGTCCTCACTTTGCCATCAGACTTCTTGACTTGAATTGTACCTCTTCCAATAGTTTTACATGATGAGTCATTACCTATGAGCACATCTCCACCATCAATAGATTCATAAGTGAAGAATCAATCTCTATAAGGACACATATGATTGGTACAACTAGAGTCAAGTATCCACTCATTCTTGAATTTGCTTTCATTTGTGGCAAGAAGAACGAGACCATCTACGTCCTCATCAGCAACATTTGCATGGTCTGCATTGGGCTTGCCTTGGTTCTTGCTGTCATTTTTCCTCTTTTCTTTGTTTTGTAGTGTGTAACATTTTTCCAAAATGTGACCTTTCTTCTTGTAGTAGTTGTGAAATTGCGATTTTGTCTTGAATTTTGATCTAGACCTATTATTGTTACTATTTGACCCTTTCTTCATTAGTCTTCCTCTTGTGAATAGGGCTTCACTCTTCATATCTCCATTCTGGGTTAATTCTCTATTCATCAATTCTTTAAAAAGTAAAGATTTCTTTATATCTTCAAAATAAATAGAGTTTTTCCCATAGATAAGGGTTTCCCAAAAGTTCTTGAAGGATGATGATAAAAAGTATAAAAGCAACAAAGCTTGGTTCTCATCATCAATTTTGATATCAGTATTTTCTAAATCCATGATAATAGCAGTAAACTCATCCATGTGATTTTTTACACTCATACCTTCATTCATGCAAAGCATATATAGCCTTTGCTTCAAATGTAGATGCCTAGCAAATGACATCATCATGTATAAATATTCAAGTTTATATATTGAAAATGTGTGGAGGAAGTGTGGAATAGCGCAAACCAACAATCAAAATTCATGAGAGAGAGAAATAATGCAACATAAGAACAAAGAAATAACACACCATAAAACACAAAGAACTTACATGGTTCAATCAAAACCTACATCCATGGGCGAGGAGAACTCAAATCTACTATGTTTTGGGAATACAAGAATGAGAGAAGAGTGTAGGAGAATAGCCATCGTCCTCCTCTTAGGTTACAAGCCACAAACACATGAGTTACAAAACCTTAAAATGGAGTTTTATATATTTATAGCTGTCCTAATGGACATCTATTTGAAACTCTGGATTTAAATTGGAAGCAAAATGGATGTCCAACTCGAATGTCCGTTTTTCCAATGTGTTATGTAGTACTCCAATGGACGTCCAGTGTAGGCATCTATTATTCTACTAAGTTGATGGAATGCACAGATGTTTGGAGTAGATGTCTATTATTCCACTGAGTTGAAGAAGCATGTTATTGAACGTTCATTTTGAACGTCCACAAAAACTCTAGCTATAGCTATGATGAATGGACATCTATAGTCCACTATGCTACATGTAGTAAATTCAAGGCATGAATTCAACAAAACCCAAACATACTAATTCCGAATTGGTTGTCTTGCTGTGGACATGTCCAAAGACTAAGGTGCTAAAGTTTCAACAGAAACATCGAAGTAGTTAAAGATTGGAATAAGACCCATTGTTTTTAATTACGTGCACTTATAGTATATTCTGATTTACTATAATATCATTGGAGAAGTTTCATATTTGAAGGCACGTGCCCTAGGCTGTAAGTATGAAATGGATCGTCAAACTCCTCACCAAACTTTAAATGGACTTCACTAATATTGTAGTCTTACATTACTCAAGCAAGTAACTTGATGCAGATGTGAAAAATGGACTCTGCATATTTTTTTGGAGGGCTTGAAGTTGTTGGCAGCATCAATTATAGTTAATTGTTTGTGGAACCCCACATGATTAGGAGTATAAGTACGACACAACAATTAATTGCTGACAATATTATGGGCATCGACTCAAAGTCTATCAATAATGTTTCACATAGTTTATCCTCCACAAGTAGTTTTTGTTTGAGTCTCTGGAAAAAGCCAAGCCATTATTAATTTATCCAGGACTATAGGCATCAACTGATTCTAAAATTTTCTTTGACAGTCACTATCTGTCATTTCTATTATGTATTTCTTTTCATTTAGAAGAGAGGAACAGTAGAAAACACAATGCAGACAAATACCAAGAGTAGTATATTGCTCAATGCATGTTGTTATTAGTTAACGTAAGAGAGTAGACAAGGTACTATAAAATGATAATGCTAACAATTAACAGTGATTTGCTTTATAATTTTGTTGAAATTCGAGCATTGTGGCTCGCCACAAGCATCATAAGGCATTCAAATTTTTAAGGGCCACAAATAAAAAAAAAAAATGGAACTCAAAGACAATGACAGATCAAAGAAAGGAATATGTGGTTCACAAGCAAAGAAATCCAATAGTAAATGTTTTCTCATGAAATAGACGTAAATTACTGTTGGAAATCCACTCCAACAGAGTTGACGATTGGGACTTGTTTTTGGTAGAGTAAAAAGGTTTCCATACTTCAAGATGACCAAACGTTAGCTGGAGGGAGATCAATGCATGTTGTAGAAGTTGTCCACTTTTTTTCCATTTCCTCGTGAGAAAACAGACATCTGTTTCTGTGGAGATGAAACTGATACCTGCTTGAATTCTGACGAAACTCTTTGCAACTCTTCTGCTAAAATTACAACAAAAAAAAACGGATATACGTAACAAGAAATCATAATCATGACCAAGAGACCTTCATGATCAGAAGATGTTAGTGTTAGTCTTCAGGATTCTTTCTAATCCAGTCATTTCACATAGCCTTAATCACATATCTTTCATGTATGACTTTCAAGTTTTCAGTAACGAGGGAGCTCCATCCATCTTTTGAAGAAAACAAAATAAAGAATGCCACGATGAGCGAGAGCTCTAGAGTCTATGTGAGTTTATTCAGATCATCTATTAACATGAACGCTAGTTGAAATCCTCATGTATTATAGCACCCGTGATCAAGATGTCAAGCACCTTTTTTAAGCTTATATAATTGACTAGTTAAACTTAGTTTCGTCAAGACTCCTACTAAAAACGAACCATTAATAAGACAAAAAAAAACTTGAGTATCTTCCAAGGGGTTGCTTAATGATACTAAATAATGGCTTGATAAGCAGGTAATTGACATGAATTTTCTTTGTGAAGTTAAATAGCTTTGCACTTCATAGTACCATACTACTATTGAGTTAAATCTAGTAATATATATAAGTTAATATAAAATTAATTAAAATATTATAAATTATTTTTTAATTAAGCTCATTATAGTAGTCTATTTGGTTTTCTTAGTTGAGTCGATTAACACCTTAAGTGATGTAGGTTAATATGTATAAAGACCATTAAAACATTTTTCCATTTGTTGATGGATCGAATTGGAAATATATAATATTATAGCTTTTTATATATTAAGATCATGGTTCCTAAATCCTAAATTTAACCTCCTTTCTCTCTCATCTTTATCATATGATAGAGCAAAACAAAGAAGTTTTGTGGTCTAGAAGACCAAATTTGAAATATAAGAGTAAGAATTTCTACATGAATTCAAGAATACTTCCGCACTTAATTTTTTTTTTTTGTGATGAATATGATGTGATTAGATCTTAGAAAAACACATTTTAATATATAATATTCGTGTCCTTTAAGATATATATTTAACAAGTGGTATCAGAGCCAATCATGTCATTTCATCATGAAATATTAAGTTTTTGAACTGATTCATGTTAAAAAATAATTGGTTTTTTCCTTTCCCTTGTTGTTTCGTGCATGAACAACCCCAATGTTGTTTTTTGTATGTCAAAATCATGTATATATGACTTAATTTTGATCAGGTTTTTCTATTGCCGCCAAATTGGACTATTCTTATGCCTCTTAGGAGCCTAGAAAGCCCCCCTCTAGCGGTAGTCTAGCCGCCGAAGGCTCAGGTACTGCCATCTCCTCTCTTGTTGCGTGTTTTTGTAGTCAGTTAGTGTTTCTGATTTTTTCAGATATTCAGATCCAGATTATATCCATTTAACTACCTAATTAGTTATTTTGTGATAATTACATAGTAGTCCCTGTTATTATGTGATTAATATCTGGTGTATATGATTTACTGGAAAATCTATAGAATTTTATAATTTTTTTATTTACTTCTGAATTTTCTGAAATTTTATTGTTAAGTCCTTGAACTTTGGCATTTTTTTCTAAAATGTCTTTGCATGATTAACATATTATTTATGTTAGAATTAACTTTTACTTTAAGTTAATTGAATTTCAGTTTCCATGCCTGAAGGTTTAATAGTTAGACTACAACTTTTAGTTGCAAATAAATTCATTATTGATGATAAACAATAAATTGTCTTTTATTTAAGAATAGATTGATCAAAGCAACATCCTACCAAAGTGGGCTCTCTTGCTTAGGTTAGTCTATTTGAAATAGAAAGATGTTAGTGCATTTGAAATTCATATGGATAGTAATTGACTCAAAAGAAAGTTACTATTTGATTGAATATCAAGTACACCTATGGTAATAAATACGTAACGATTATATGATTGTACATTGTGAGTAACTAGTTGACCCAAAGGAAGACTTGTTACTTGACAGAACTAATTGTTAAAATTTACTTACTACAATGAAAAGTACTACTTGCAAATTGACATTTCTGTCCAAAGGCTAAATGTCAATATTGCGTTAGGTATCTTGAGATGAGTCCAACCATTAGTTAAATTTATTTGTTTGTTTCTTTATTCTTAAAGATTAAAACGATTCTCATTAGACTAATTATTCTTATGGTCCTTTAATAATTTCTATATTTATTCAATAAATGCATCTACTTCCATTAGTGCCAACATAAACTTGTAGATATCCCATTTTCATGTTTCCTAGAGTTCATCTAGGATAGGAACCCTTGAGACGCCCCAAATCACGTGACTAAGGATCTCTAACCTGTTTCCAGATTTTCCCATGGAATTTCTGTGCTTTTCTGGATTTTTAATGCATCTCTATATATTAAGATAAAAGACAAGGGCTAATCTATTAAAGACCAGAATGTTGCCTTCGTGATAGGCAATGAGTTTAGATGTCAGTTCAAGCGACGACATACTCGTCACCAGTCTGATAAGCGACAAGTTTTACAAGTGCCAGTTCAGTAGGCGACTATAATCCGAGGCCTTCTCACTCATACAATTTGTCATCCTAGGCCTCAATATCATATATGTGATATTTATAAATAGTATCATGATTTTCCCATAATTATTGTAATTTCTATAATTTTCTAACATTTAAATAATATGTGCTTATCATATAAATCATTATAAATGCTAAATAATTCAATAAAATTATTGAAATTTGGCTGACTTGATAATTAAGATCACTTGTCTTTATTTTTACCAAAAATAAGATTTTATGATAAGTTATCACATTTTAATACTATAGCTTATATTTAATTCATGATAATGCTAAAAAATAAAGATAAAATCCAAAATATCTAATTACCAATCTATTTTGAATCAAATACATCATTGATTTTAATTGAGTTTTCTCGTAATTATTAATGATTTGATTTTCAAATCCAATTTACTTAACATTTTAAGTGAATTTTGAATTTGAAAATTACTGTAAAATATCTTCAATTATGAGTATGATTTTTCAGAATTGATTTGATCAATATTTGATAATAGATTTGTAATGAATATTTTCTGATCTTAATTTTGGGAAAAATTCCTTTTTAGAATCTCAACGCCAGATACACAGGCGAGTAGCCTACATGGCAGATTTCATGTTAGCTAGCTGTCGATTCATTGCATGCATGGAGTCTAGGGTCAATAATCTCATTGCTTGTATGAGCAGCGACTGGATGGTCTGTCGTCTGTTGAATAGGCGACGAGATCTAATAAAGTGATTTTTTGCTATATTTTTTATTTTAATCCTAACCCTCGATGTCCCAATCGTCAATGACGAAACTTGAAGCCCTCAAACTCTATAAATAGCCCCCTAGGTCTTTAACCCAAAGGGAAGGCACTTTTAAAACTTTGGGAGGCACTTTTAAAATTCTGGAAGGCACATTCTAAACCCTAAGAAGCCAATGAAAACCCTAGAGCTTTTAAAAGAGAGAGAGTGAGAGAGAGAGAGAGAGAGAGAGAGAGAGCTTTAGCCTACTCTGTTCAACCTTCATGTGAGAAATCTAGATCCACTAGAGATCATCCTGTCCAAGCCATAGCATGCCTTCGAAGATCTATTTGACCGGCCTCCACCTCCTTCATCCACTCCAAAACGCACGAGGGTGAAAGGAAGTACTTTTCATTTATGCATTTCTTTTTATTAACATAAACAATTATATGACATAACAAAGCCCATGGCTTATGCATGCGGAGACAACCTCCCAGTTAGTATTAAATATGTTCATTCACATTATTTTCTATTTCTTTTTACTTCTTTTACTGCACTTAAAACTAATCTAGATCTATTTTTCTGTTTGTTTTGAAGGGAAAAATACTACATAAGCACGAGGACGCTATTTTGCAGCATCCTACTGCCGACCTAGTGAACTGAGAACCTACATCACCACAACCACACACTCCCCCAAGGCATCTTGTCAACCGACAAAGTTGAATCTACAAGTGGCGATCACAAAGGTTATTGAAGTACGTGGAGCAACGACGACGTTCATCAACACCACCTACAAAATCCATCCACAGAAACATGTGATCACAGTGGGACCAGTTTAAGTCAACTCTCGTCCAATGTAAGTTACCTTCCCCTTCCTTTTTATTTTATTTTCTTTTCTATTTAGACTTAGGTGCAGTTTTAGATCGGGGAACTCGTGCATGTAGGTTTTCACGATGACCAGGCCTCTTAGTTTGTTTTTTTAGAAAATAATTGTATTGTAATTTATGTCGCCCATTTGTAAGGCACCGAGTCTCGTTGCCTTCTAAAGGGAAACTCATATCGATGCCTGTCCCATAGGTGACTAAAATTATAGACTGTCTCCACTGCAGGTTTTCCTTGTTTTCTCTATTTATGGTGTTTTTCGCAACCTACAATAGCGAAATGAACAAAATAATATCCTATTCACTTGTTTTTTTAGTTTTTTAACGGATTTTAGGCCTGTCTTCTGTCCACCAATAGGGTGAAAACTAATTGTTTTACAATAAAGTTAGAAGTTCCTTAAGAAAAATTTATTTCTAGTTAAGAATAATCGAATTGGGTGAATCAGGCCAGCACAAGTCGCTTTCTCATGCCTTGTTTAGTTGCTATTGCTAGATTAATAACTTAAGGTATCCTAAGGTGTTGTTATTGACTCCTCCTTTCTCTCTAAGTTAATAATAAATCTTGGTAGAGGCTTCATACTTTATTGCTTCTTGTTTATTTACTATTTTTGTGGTTTGTTAGGAAACAACCGTTAAGGACAAAATCTTGGATTGTGGGCCCTTCTATAAAGAGACAAACCCACAACCTAGGCCCCCTATGTGGATCTCCCAAAAATTTATGGATGGTACCACAGAAGCAAAAGTCCCATTACATGTAACCTTAGAACCCTAAAGACAAAAAGCCTTACACCCTTGCCATAGGAACCCAACAAGTTGAGAGAATGCAAGTTTAATTAAGCCATTAATTAACTACTTTAATAAGTAAAACTTGCATTTTGTTTTAAAACTTCTCTGATTAGTTAGGCTTTCTTGGCGTTTAGTTTGTCCAGCACGAACCTTGGCTACTGGAGCAGACAGGCAACTATGTCACCTGTTTGGTAAGCACCTTTGTCCAGCACTAGGTAAATCAACGACGAGTTCAAACACCGTATATATCGGCGACGTCAGATAGACCAATGTTTTGATTGCCTTAACTATAGAGTGGTTTGGCCTTTGCTTGCATCAACAAGTTACGGGGATTTCTATAATAGTCCTGAGTTATTATTTCTTTATTAAAAAAGTTGTAAACCTTTTTATCTTGTATTTAATTTGCATTGGAGTTGTAATTTTCTCTTTTAGAAAATTTGTAATAGGCTAGAAATTAAAGTTTGTAATTTTTCCCTCTTTTTCTCTTAAGTCATGTAATAGCCTTGTAAAGAAGAGCCACAAAAGGAAGGTGTAATGCCCCGATCCCGGGCACACTACCAAGATCACAGTATCATAAGAAAAATTACACTAATTACAACAATAACTACATGACTATAACTAAGGCTCACCTCCATGAAACGACATGCGGCTAGAAGCTCCTACTCTAGCACCAAAACTCGATTGTACCGACCTGCACCTGAAAACCAATTAAAGCACGTGTGAGTGACATCTAAGTCACCCAGTACGCGTCCCAAACACGCATACAATAAAATCCAGCAAAAGGACCAAAATACAACTTTAATGTATAAAAACTTGATTTTCTTTTTGAAAATCCATTTTGAAACATCATCCTCCTTTTCCTTTGAATCACATGGTAATCTGTTCCCAAGACTATACTCTTTTAAAATCTCACATTTCCTTTTCTTTTCAAAACCTTTGGAATTTAGTATCGAAACCATAGTCTTTTCCAAAACTCATCTTTCTTTCTTTTTATACTCTTCCAAAACCTTTCTCATATTTTGAGAAATCCACATACTTGACTAGGTCCAACCTAAAACACAATGCCTCACAGGACTCAAAACCAAAATCATAAATACTAGCTGGCAAATAGTTAAAACACAATTCGTATTTGATTCTAGGATTTTAAGACCATTCATAAGTCTAATCCTAGCCAAACCATATTTCTTTCATTTCACAAAACCACACACTTTTCTTATTCATTTCCACTTTTCTTTATTGATGTTACATTGATTAGGAGTAACTAGGCACACAAGCAGTAGGTGAGGACACCATTTCTCCTACCTTTCTGCACTACCATGATGAAGTTCCCCATGCGGGAGAACACAGTCCTGGTCAATCGGCCTCAATTTCTTTCCATATATGCACGGGGATTGTGACCATGCTGACCCGAGGGAGGTCCCAGCGTGGAGCCACGCCAGAGTGAAGGAGATCACAGCCATGCCAAGATGGTGAAAGCGCAAGGAAAGATAAAAGAAAAAGAAAAGAGTAGTCTCCACCTGGTCTTTTAAGGGAAAGACGAGAAAAACCACAAAAAGATTAGATGCATGAGGTGCAGATGTGAAGGCTGGATGTCTGCTAACCAGATGATGGGTAAGGATTCCTATTACGCACGAGGAAAGTGTTAGGAATCCTCATACGTCCGAGAAACTCAGTCTTTCTAGTCCGATTGCTTGCTAAAGGCTAGATGAATGTCTGCTAAACCTGGGTCATGCTCTAATCATGCTAATATGTATGCTATGACAAGACTAAATGGATGTGCAAGATGATGTGTGAAAATTGCGGAGAAAGCCACATGAATTGACAAAATCGCAGAAAATCACATGAAATGACGAGGTTTTTTAAAGAACACTTCTGAAAAACATAATGATATCAAAAGATGACAAGCCAAATCATCCCAAATCCTCGAAATCATGCAAAAGTCGTAAAAATCAAAAAGGGGAAAAATAATCCGTGGTAGGGACAAATGTCAGCCCTCAGGCCTGTTAATGTACGCCCTTGAGCGATGAAATCAAAATCAAATCAAAAATCTAAAATGTAGGGTTAAAGTAATTCAAATTGGACATTGGATAAGGGATTCTGAAGATAAAGTGGAGAAAGGAACCCACTAAAGAAAAGGCATGAGATGCTGGCTCGCTAAATGCACATGTGAGGAAAATGGATATGAAATGTACAGATAAATGCCTACGTGAAAGTGATGCATGGCCTAAGGTGTGTCAAAATGTGTGCCAAATGTCTAGAAGATGTTATTTGCAAAATGCAAGGAACAGAAAATCAATCAAAAGATATAAGCGCAATAAGGGACAAACATAGGGGCCAAAATGCAAAATTCACAGAAAAGACTGAGAAATTGGATGAAAAATAAGCTCATGACATCTATCCTAACATGCAAATGGTGGGTCCAATGTCAATGTAGCACAAGGATGTAAAAGTTGCACTTGGATAATTTCCTGAAAAGTCAGGGTTTAAAGTGCAAAATTCACACATGAGTGTAAATGCGGCCAAAATGTAAAGCTAAGGATCAAATCTCAGTGAAAACATGCTTTTTAAATGGAATCAATGATTAAATGCAGAATATGAGGTGAAATGAGTGAAAAATGTCCCAAAAACATGAAAGAAAACATTTAAAACCCTAAGTGACGGATTTAGAATTAATCTAAGGGTTAAAATGTAAATTTCATGCTCAGAATTGATTTAATGTGAATCTAGGGACTTCTGTAAAATCTCAAGGTATGATTATGATAAAAACGAGGCTTTTATGTTGGTCAGAGCAATTATGAAGAAATCTGAGGTTTAAAATGAAAAATTCACAGTGAGAAACTCATTTTTTTAAGTTCTAGGGGTTAAATGCAAATTTTCAGGACCAAACAGAAAGGAAAATTCAATTTTCATGAAGAACAACGTAATTTTCGAACAATTCAGGGCTCAGATTGCAAAATTCACAGAGAAAACTCATTTAGAAAACATTCAGGGGCTTAAATGCAAATTTTCAGGATTTAAAGGTGATAAAAAACCCATTTTAATGATTATCAGTGCAAATTTAAAAATATTCAGGGTTCAGAATGTAAAATTCATAACGAAAACTTGTTTTAAAGACATTCAAGGGCTAAATGTAAATTTTTAGGACTTAAATGTGATAAAAATATGCATCAATTTGTTAAGAATTAAAAGATGAACTCTTTAGGGGGCAAAATGCAAAATTCACAGGCAAATAAAGAAATAAAGATTATTTCAAAACATTCGGGATTAAAATGAAAATGTCTGGACCCAAATGTGATAAAAAAGGACTGAAATGTAATAAAACAAAGACTGAATTGCAAAAATCAAAAACTAACATGAATGGGCCATAAAAGGTTCATTCGAAGATCACTAGAGGTCACCAGCGCTCTGCCGCCGGCGACCCCCTGCCGTCGGTGACCCCCTGCCACCGGCGACCCCCTCCGGTGACCTCCCTGGGGCTTTCCAGGGGCAGAAAAGGTGCGGGAAAGCTGAAGGAACATCACGGCGGAGCTCCAAGGAGCATCGGCGGGGCTTAGGGCAGCCTGGAATGCTCCCCCCACTTCGGGCCCCAGCGAAGGCGGAGCGGCGGCGGTTGGGGTGTCGCGGGGCTTCTAGGCAATGGCGGAGTGGTGCAGTGAGGCTCAGTGGCTTGCGGGGTGACCTCCAAAGGACCCAGCTTGGAGCGGGAGGCGTCGGAGCGGCGTGGGGCACCTCGACGACGTGAGGCGGCGACTGCAGTGGCGGCGGCGGTCACGGCGGCGCAGGCGAGCGGGCTTCTTCTGGGAAGCGGTCATAGAGGTGGAGAGGAGAGGAGGAGAGAGGGGAGAAGATGAAGAGAGGAGGAGAGGGGAAGGAACCCCTAGGGGCCTTTCACGTGGATCGCCAGCAAGGGAGGCGACGGCGTGCTGGGGGCTTGGCTCTGCCGTGGCACGTCCCAGAAGTCTACGGGATCTATGGATGCATGCTCTGGATGGAAGAGGAAGGGCAGGAGAGTACCTAGGTGGCTATCCCACGAACTCTAGCGACTGGTCGAAGGTAACGGCTCCGGTGGTTTCTCTGATTCGTGGAAAAGGACGACTGTGGGATTGGGGACTTGGGATTGGATGACTTCGCGAGTTGGTGGTTAAGGGAGAGAAGCCCTGGATTGCTGGAAGTGGATGAGTCCAAGTCGAAAAGAAAAACCCTTCTTTCCACCGATGGCACGGGGCTTTATACCCCAACGAGGTTCTCTAGGGCCGTTGATCCACCTCCCCTCAGCACATCAGTGCCGTTGGATCGGGCCTGAGTTGGAGGAGGTTAGTCAAGTATCTCGAAGGCCACGATCTGCTCCGGATTTCCCAGGATTGCTTGCCAGAGTTTTCGTCAGAAAATTAGGGTCGTCGAAATTATTTTTGACATTTCTAAAGTTTGAAATTTAATTTTTAAACAAAACAGTATTGGGCTTATTGGGCTTGGGTTTTGGGCTTTTAATTTGGATTTTTGTTTTGAATTTATTTTTGGACTTTTTAGGGTTTTGATTTTAAGATTTTAATGGGGTTTCGTGGGTTTGATTTAATCTCTTAATTTTGTGATTTAAGGTTTAATTAAGGTTTTAATTGGTTTAGGTTTGATTTTTTTCATGAATTTTTTTAAGGACTTTTTAGGGTTTTGGTTTTGAATTTCAAATTAGGGTTTTGAATTTTATTTTAGACTTTTTATTTATGTTTTATGATTTTAATTAAGTTTGTGATTAAAGTTTAATTAGTTGGTTTTAAATCAAGGTTTTTATTATTTTTGGTTTTCTTATTTTATGTTGGGTTTGGAATTTTTATGGATTTTAGGGTTTTAATTTTAAGTTTTTAATTAGGATTTTGTGAGCAAAATGTGATTATTAATTTTGGATTTAGGGTTTTATTTAATTGATTTGAAATTAGGGCTTTGAGTTTTAATTAAGGTTTATTTAGGGATTTTTTGATTAATTAGGGTTTATGGATTTATTAATTAGGATTTTTATGTTTATTTAGGGTTTTTGGATTAATTAGGGTTTTGGATTTTTATTAATTAGGATTTTAAGTGGATTTTAACTTTAATTAGGGTTTTTAATTATTTATTTGGATTTTTATGTGATTTAATTTGAATTAAGCATGAATTAGGGTTTTTGTCTTATTTAATGGATTTTAAATTGATTTAATTTCTTTTCACTTGATTAAGGTTTAAAATTTGATTAATTAGGGTTTTTATTGGATTTTAAGTTTAATTGGATCTGGTGGGCTAGTGTGGGCCTGATTGGACTTGTGTGGGCTAGGGTTTTGGTGGTTGCGACCAGAGCATCATCCGGAGGAGCTGCTGCCAAATGACCTCAAAATTGGGGTGTCTATAGGGATATATCTTTATCTGACGTCCTATCGGTGACAAGAACAACTAGGTTCAATAACCTAGACTCAACCTACACCGTTAGTGGCCCAAACATCTAGGTCTCATATCCCTAGGCCCAGCCTACACCGTCATGAGCTCGATGACCTGAACACCCAGCCGCACATACCCAGATTCAGCCTACACCGTCTCAAGCTCGGCAACCACAGTCGTATCTAACAATTAGTTTCATTGGAGTCTCATACTTCTACCACATTGTCGACACCAACTCCCATGGTTCCTTAACACATTACTTGTGTTTTATTTCCAAACTCTTTAAGTTTTTCTTTTCAAAACCATTTTCAATTCATTCTTTTCATTGCAGGAACTTGTTCCAAGCAACACATGATCCTCTATTGGTGTAACATCTGTGCCTGGATTTTTCCATTTAATATAAACCATGGATTTCTTGTAATAATTTGTGTATGGTTTATTAATGGTAAATCTAGTTTGTGCTTGTTGGTTGTGGTTTCTCCCCTGTGGTGTGTTTTCTGTGGCCAGTGGGTCGGTTTTGCTGTGGGACCCACTTGGGTTGGGGCTTTGACTCGGTCAAAGCCAGCTATGTGAGGCATCTTTGGCCTGTTCTTCTCCTTACACACCCGTGAATCCCTTTTCCATCCATCCCGTGAGCTAGCGGGGGTGGGGCTGCTGATCCATCCCCTCCGTTCAGCTTCGCGTAGCTAGGGGAAATGCCGGCGGGATTCCGGGGAGGCATCTTTGAGGATGGCTTTATAAGGATGTGCTCGGCCCGGGGGAGAAGCAAGAGGAGCTGTGAGAGAGCGGTGGGTCGTGTGGGTGCTGCTGTGGTGTCGCGCATCCGAGGAGTTGGCGCGCGTGGGGAGCTGGCCAGGCATCGTGCACCGTCGGTGTGTGGGCACGGGACTCACCGGAGTTGGCCAGGTACGCGGCTCCGTCCCTTCCCTCTCTTTGGATATGATATATGCTTAAGTAGGGCAAATGTGAGAAAAGCATGGAAAATGCATGATAAATTGTGATAAAATGTGGAAACGTTGTGAATGAGTAGAATAACATGTTTATGATGTTAATGTGATGATTTATGGGCTTTTTATGTGAATTTCGTGGGATTTGCGGAAGCATGCTACAATAGATATATTTTGAGCTTCATGGCTTTGTGATTTTCTCTAGAACAGCATGTTTAATGGAATTGAGTTTCGTTTGGGGGGTTTTGAAGTAGACTTGGAGGTCTACACCCCATGTTTATTTGGAAATTTTAGTGGTTGTTTTGATGGGTCCGATCCTTTCTCCCACTTGGGGAGAAAAGGGGGTTGGAGGCATGGGTCGTTTTCTGCAGATGCAGAAAACGGTATGCCGAATTGGATTCGGCATACCGAAATGCCTCCAGAGAGGTAAGCTTCCTGGTGGGTTCGAGCGACCGTGGAAAGACGATCGACCGTTCAGGCGGGAGGTTTAGACCTGCTACAGATTCGATATGCCGGATTGGTTCGATATGCCGAATCAGTAGATTTCGGCATACCGAAGCCAAAATCGGTATACCGAATCAGTGGAATTCGGTATACAGGAGTTGGAAACGGTATACCATTCTGGACCCAAAATGTTAACGAGAAATGCTTTGTAAAATACTACTGAAAATGAATAATACATGGTGAATGCATGATGAATGTATGAAATACATGAAAGAACATGTAGATTGATACATGATAGATGGGTGGAATGAATGAAGATTTTATGAAATGAAATGCATGTTATTAAACTGAATTTTGATGATATTTTCTATGGAAGATAGAAAATGTGGCTTATGTGTGAATGTGGACCCAGTGTGGGGTGGATTGCATGGTATGATAGACCATGGAAGGATATGTGGGCTTAAGGACCACAGGTATTGCTTTGATGATTTAAAGTGTGTGTTTTTGCAAGGATTTTATGAATGAAATGAGATTTGTAAATGTTTTGCAAAGAAAATTGCATATGGTTTTGAATGAATGGAAAGAGATTTGTAGGAACCACAATGGAACGAAGACTTGCCAACGAGGTAGTGAGACCTCTAGAAATGTCGGGGACGTGTCCTTGGTTGTGGTTGCCGAGTGACCGGTCCGGGGTAGGAGCCTCGAGACTGTGGTGGTAC
>JAMKQA010047079.1:0-18800 GCA_024699735.1 Posidonia australis | reverse complement strand
CTTTTTTATCTTTTTTAAATGTCTTATAAATTATATTTCTTGTTGTATTTCTAGAAAAACTTTTAAACTGTGGATTTAAATAATTTTGCATACATGATTCAAAAAATTTATTTTCAGAAAAAGAAAATGGTTGTTCGTCTTTTACTATAAATTTAGTTATTCCTTCCTTAACTTTTTCTGTATTATATTTCCAATTAGTTATACCACTAGATCCTACTTGTAATTTCGATTGTTTTAAATCTGTGTTATCATCTTTATTATGTTTAGGTATATATTTTTGTAAATGTTTAGATATATAACCTACACCCCCTCTCCTAGGACATGTGTATGTGGTATTACAATAATTACAGTAACACCTAGTTTGATCTATAGGGTCTATTGTAACATGCTCTCAAACCCAAAAACTTTGTTTCCTAGGTTTTTTAGTGGCTGTAGACTGTGTAGTATGTATTGGGGTAGACTGAGGTTGATCTGACTCCATACTAGGGATATAGTCATGGCTACCAACATTACCAATATTTTCCATTTTAATATAAAAAATGAATATAAAATAATAAAACCCTAAACCCACAAAAACCAAAACTAAAAAATGGAGGGATTAGAAGTAAAGAATTTGGAAGGATTAGAAGTAGAGAAATTTTTTAGTTGTTGGTTCAACTGGTGTCACGTGGAGACTGGAGAGTAGAAGACGGGACGGAATCTAAAGCCAAACACGAAATCTTCACTTGAAAATACTCACTTGAAAGTTGGGAGAAAGTTGTAATAGAGAAAGTTGTAGTAGAGAAGAGAAGAAAAGTTTGAGTTGTGAAGAAAAATGAATGGAGTAGGGGAGTATTTATAAGATAAATGGATAGGATTTTAAGTTAAAAAAAAAAAAAAAGACATGGTTGTTGGATAGCAACGGCTAAATGAATGCAACGGTCCTTTGGATGGTTGCATCAATTTATTTTTAAGGGTCGGGTTGATAGTTTTTTTTTTTAACGTGCCGGGGTCAGCCCGACCCTGTAGTTTATTATTATTATTTTTTTAAGGGCCAGGCTCAGCCCGACATTGTAGTTTTTTTTTAATGGGCCAGGCTCAATTTTTTTTTATTTTTTGTAGGCAGGTCGGCCCACCCCGGTCTAGACTGTTTCATGGGCCAAATTGGGCCTAGTAAACAGGCCAAAGAGGACTTGACCCTTAGGCCAAGCAAGGCCCACGACCTACGACAGGCCTGGCCCTGCCCGGCTCACTGATGGGATTGTCAGACGACCCAGGACTGGCTCGACTCGATTTCCATGTCTAGGTGGGGTGGGATGTGGAAACCGAAGGATTTAGTTTTCTAACGTTTGACTTTCCATTTGTTGTGTTCTTAGTTCTCACGTCCCTTTATGCCAAAAGAGGGAATCAAAAAAATTATTTTCCTTTTCCTATACTTGCATAAATAAAGAAATTTAACATAAAGGAAGATTTGTTAGTTTCCTTTCATTTCTCCTCGTTTCTGTTGCACATGCATTTCCTCTCTTAATGCATCTAAGTTGTTATTATATTCTCAAGTTTTGTTCTTGGCAATGAACCATAAAAGCTTTTATCTCCTGCCTCTTGATTTTTTTTCCATGTTTCTCATGTTATCAGAATTTAATGGAAATCAAAAGAAAGGAAATTAATTTTCCTTTAAGTATTTTTTAAAGTGGTGTTTGTGTCTTTACTGGAAAAGGAGACGATTTTTGTTCATTTTTATGACATAAAAGTCAAGAAGATTTTCATTTCCGTAGACATAGAGTAGAATCTCAACGGAAACATGTTTCTGTTTACCTCCCATATAAGATTAAATCTTAGCCATTAATACAAAACCACTCTTGATAAAAAACTAAAAATCAAATACCATTTCCACCTCATAGTTTTCTTTTTTAAAATTTCAAAATTAAACCAATAACACAAATAACTACATGATTCCCATGTCAAACAACTCCACCCCAATGAAATCTAAAAATCTAACGCCTCCCTCAACTCCTCCATATCACAAGTGATGTAGGCAATCCTGAAATTTCTTTGAAGGCACATAAGGAAGTGAAAATTATAGTCAAGTCTTACTAACACATAAAGGGAATTGAAAAGTAGACTTATCAATTTCTGACACGACACGATCATGACACAACATAATCGTGTTTAGATTTATCCTTATCATGTCTACTTGAATGACATAATTATTAAACAGATGATTTCGTGATTATGGTAAAAAAGACTGATAAGTACACGTTACCTAATCGTGTATATAATACACGACTACTTATTTAGTATATGTTAAATATACGTTATTATACTAGCAATTATTTATCATTATTTAGTAGATTTAACTTCATTATACTCGTAATTATTTAACTTTATTATACTAAATTACTAATTATGGTTATTGACTTAGAATTATTTAACGATATTACACTAATTATAACTATTGTATACTAATTATGGATTATAGCTTTTATTATTTTGAATGGTGGATGTTTGTAATGTGTTGTAAACTTGTGATGTTAATATATTTCAAGGAATAATGAAATTATCAACTATATGGAACAATGGAACTTGAGAAATATTATTAAATATTTAGTCTCATGATTTATTGATTTGTCTTTAATTTTTTTATGCATACAAAATATGTAAATGTGTTTATAAAAAAAACGTGTAAATGTATAAATGTATACTAAACATATAATCGTATAGTGAATATGTATTCGTATCAATCGGATCGTTGTCATGTCAACACAACATGATAATGCCAAACGTTTATTTAGTGGATCGTATCGTGTGTATACGACAACAGGCAGTTTGTATTTAGATTTAGTATTAAGTAAATGATAATTAAATAAGTTATGTTTGGATTTAACATATACATATAGTTTATACATTTATACACGATATGATAAGTACACGACACAATCCGTTTGACAGGTCTATTGAAAATCACATATGATTTATAGAGTAAACAAGATTTACGTCATGTGATAATAATGTGTTTTCAAATAAAGTAGAGAAAAGATTTTCTTTTTCAAAAATAAATTAGAAACATTACCCCTTACACTCATTAGAAATTACAAAAAAGTTCATGATAAAAAATCTATAAGCTTATCTAATAGATCGAGATGAACATTGAAATTATATAGAAATAAATGTAGACCATAACAAAATCAATATGCATATTAAATAGACGTAACGGAAACTAAAAGTTGATTTGGTAAAAAGAACATCAACTTAGCTTTTTTTCTTTTACTCAAAACCAATAATTACATGCCATCCATTTTTTTCTTCACTGCCAACATCTATTTCTTTTATTTATTTTATCTCAGTTGTTAATATTCAATTGGTTAGTTAGGGTAATTGAATTAACAACCTGTTAGTTTCCAAATGTACCCTATGATGGTAGATTGCAAAGTGAAATTATACTTTGTTTAGTAAAATTTACAAGAGGAGCAACATTACCAATATACCATCTTATAGGTAAAATCACATGTATGTGGGTTTGTAGATACACAAAATAATGTATGGATTCAACATTTAAAACAAAGCAAAAACATTAGTGAACCAATTGACTCAGATAAACAACTAATATTTTAGTAGATCAATTAGATCTTCATAGGACCACAAAAGCTAATTTGACAAATACTTAAAAAGTAAAAGTAAAGAGAGCTTCACATGATTATCATTGAAAAAGATATAATATCATGTTAATTACAAAAGAAATTATACATAATCTATTGACCACAGTAAAAGCTCCAAAGCCTTCTAAAAACAATAGACTGGGTATTAAAGGTTTTATTTTTTTTTCCCTGTGGTTGTCCTAAAACTCTAAAGGAAGAAAAAACATGAATTGACTTGGTATTAAATTTGACTTTAGATTTTCTTCTACTCGACCCATTCTTTGATGCTTTAATCAAAATAGTCTCTTGTTCTGATTCAAATTAATTGGTTTTCAAATTCCAATTACTTGTTCTTAACTCTTTTGAATATCTTTATGCGGATTTCAAGGAACCATACAATTTTTTTTTGAATAATACTTTTAATTTTTCTTCATCTTAATTGTTATTATTCTTTTAATGTTTTCTCTAATATCTAATGTTCTTTGAGTGTCAAATATATTCAAATTGATTTAGTTTAGCATGTCTTTAGTTTTGTATTAAGTAAAGATTGTTTTGGCTTGTTATAACCCATTGCCTATAACAGTAACAAAAAGAGTAATGAGTAAACCAACAAATAATCACGTAATGATTTGTTTCTGCGCCCAGTCTCTTGGGTTTGTTGAACTTTGAGTATTTTGGAATATAACTTGGACACTCCCGGCAATGTAATTTTGGGTTTCACCCATGTCATACCTTAATAAACACTTAAGAATGGTTTGTAATCACTTGGTTTAGTGGTAAAGTCTCTTTGTGATTGTACGAGAGGTCGAAAGTTCAACTCTCATCGACATCATATATATTACAATCACATTATTGTATTATTCCCTTCCTGGATTCGTATTTCGTGAACGAATGTCATTTAGGAAAAGAAGCCATAAATGCAGAGGTAGAGTGAAGACAAAGTAGGGAATAAAATTAAGAATGAAAACCGAGATAGAGGAGAGAACAAATGTCAATGAATGCTATCTTCTTCTTCTTTTTTACAAAGCAAAGGAGGGCAAGCCCTCAATGAATGCTATCTTATATCAAATTAGAAGCAATTCCCCTTAAAGAAGCAAGACTTTCCAGTATAACTTGAAGACCACATTGAAAGTATCATTTTTTCTTTACGGTCTATTTCTTGAAAAGATGATTCTCCACTTTCTAGTTATTTGGAGAGATTTGAAGAGAAAGTTAAGAATTTTTCTTGTTCATTTAGAAGATGAACGAAAATCTAGGAGAATTCTAGAGAAGTTTTAACCTCAAAGTTTTCTCTTTCCCCTTGTAGAGAATTTGAGAGAAAGTTAAGGTAACTTAAGCTTTGTATTGTAATGATAAAACTACCATCAAACGAAATAACCTAATAAAAGGACCAATATTTTATAGAATGTATAATGGTAATGTAACTTTATTCACTCTTTTCCTCTCTAAAATCACTTCATATATTCAAACAAGAGGAAATGAAAAAAACCTTACGCTCCAATTACTTCCAAGTTATATCTCTCAAATTCGTGATTTGATTCGAAACAAACTAATAGAGCATAAGGAAGAAGAGCTCTTATGCTAGTCTTCCTACTTCATACCATCTTCCCAACCTTTAGTCTCAAAGTGAGTAGCGATGTACTCCAATGAATCTAGCCCTTGCTAGAAGGTCAAACTTTCCCCACAACTACTATACAAGATGGTGTTCTTCATGAGAGGGTTCAATCACCTTGAAGGATTTGGTCCAACAAAATTTGCCCCTACTAGTGTCGCATTGAAATGTGACTCATCATCAAGAAGCAAGGCCTAACTTACACAAAGTTGAACTTTGTGTGACTCATCATCAAGAATGTGACTCATCATCAAGAAGCAAGGCCTTGCTTCTTGATGTAAGTTAGGCCTTGAGAAGCAAGGCCTAACTTACACAAAGTTGAAAATAATGATTTTAGATGACAATAATTCTATCAACTTAGTATACAAATTTTTGAAGAACAATATCATCGTAGACATAAATTTAAATGATAAAGCAAAGAATCACAATATCACTATAGCTTTGAAGAAACATAGATTTTTACTACGATGAATAATTATGTTTTTCTAGATTTGTCTCTTAGACGTGGTTCTCACTAAACAGAACTTAGGAAAGAGACTACTTTTGATGGACAAAACTTATGTTATGTGCAAAGACCATGAAGAAACTTTAGATTATTTAATTATATGCTCATTCACTATCTATCTACCAAATCCATCAGGTTTGGAGCAAATTTTACAAGTCTATTAAGATTAGACAAGAGCCAAGTCTCAACATCTTGATGTAACAAATTCTTGAACATAAAGAGAAACATGTAAAAATAGAAAATATTAAGATATTTGTTGTAACCGACAAAAGTGTAGAAAGATGTAGAGGAAAAGTAAACCTTAAACAACATATAGAGGCACAAGCCTCTTTTCTTTATTTATAAATAAACATAAGGATACAATGGGTATAAAAGGAGATACATATGGTAGGTACAAATATTCAATAACACTCCCTCTTATCTGATTGTATCTAAGAAAAAAAGTAAAGAAAATAATTATGAGGTGGATACTTCAAGATCTAGAGAGGATGAGATTTACCTCGTTAAAACTTTGCTTACGGAAAAACCTAGTGGAAAAAAATCAAAGTGAAGGGAAAAGAGTAGAGTTCTCACTATCTCCTCCGAATTAGTACTAGGCCTACAAAGTAAAATTATAATAATTATGAAGTAAAATCTTAGGGGCACTTCATTCCAATCTTCTGTGTCAACTTCTTAAATGTTGAGTTGGGAAGTAACTTTGTAAATAGATCTGCTAGATTCTCGCTTGATTAAATTTGCTTGATGTTTATTTTACCATTCTTTTGGAGCTCATATGTGTAGAAGAATTTCGACAAGATGTGTTTTGTTTTGTCACCTTTGATGCCTCCATGGAGTTAGGTTATGCATGTAGTGTTGTCTTTATACATTATTGTTGGATCTTCTTTGGATGTTTTTAGTTTACTTGTACTTCAGATATGTTGTATAACTTATTTAAGTCAGAAACATTCTCAACTTGCCTTGTGAATAATGATTATTTCAAAATGGTTGGATGAAGTTGCTACCACTATCTATTTTATTGATTTCTATGAGATGGTTGTACCGTCAAAAGTGAAAATATATCTTATCTATGATCTGCCTCTGTAGGGGTCGAACAAGTATCCTGCATCTACATATCTTGTCAATGATAAAGAGGATCCTTTTGGATAAAGTAATTCCATGTTGGTTGTTCCTTGGAGATAGTGTAATATATGCTTAATTTCTTTCCAACGTTTTTTAATGGAAGTGGAGCTATATTTAGCTATTAGATTCACTACAAATGCAATATCGGGTCGTGTGCAGTTTGTTAGATATGTTAGTGTGCCAATTGCACTTAGATGTACGACTTCGAGCCCTAAGATATTCTCCCCCTCTTATGGAGAACGAAAGGAATCTTTCTTCACATTTAGTGATCTGACAACCATGGGTGTGCTCAGTGGATGACACTTTTTCATGTGAAAAATCTTTAGGATTTTATTTATATATGTCGATTGATGTACTAATATGCCATGTGGCAAGTATTCAATTTGTTTACTTAGATATAATTTGGTTTTACCGAGATCTTTCATCTCAAATTCTGAAGTCAATAGAACTATAGTCTTATTGATCTCTTCAGGAGTTCCAATTATATTTAGATGACCAACATATATGGCTATGAGTACGAAACTGATTCTCGATGCTCACATGTATATGAATGGGTAAATTTCATTATTTTAAAATCCCTACTTCTATCGTACTCATTTAATCTATTATACCACATGCGTCTAAATTGTTTCAATCCGTATGGTGATCTTTGTAGCTTGATAGACTTCTGAACTTACTTATAGATTATTTTGGTAGTTTAAAACCATTGAGGAGTTTCATGTATATTTCTTTATCTAAATTCTCATAAAGATATACTATTACCACATCCATTAGATGCATATCGAGGTTTTTAGAAGCTACAAGATTGATTAGGAGTCTGAAGGTAATCACATCCATAACCAAAGAGTATGTCTCCTCATAATCAATTCCTGACTTTTATGAGGAACCTTGAGCTACAAGTCTTGCTTTGTAGCACACTATTTCATTATTTTCATTTCTTTTATAAACGAACACCCATATATATCTGATAGGAGTAACATCATTTAGTGTTTAGACTAATGGTCTAAAGACTTTACATTTTATAAGTGAGTCTAACTCAACTTATATTGCTCCTTTCCACATTGACCATTCATTTTGTCATTTACATTCAGTGACAGTTTGTGGTTCTATTTCATCGTCACTCTTATTTATAGATAGAGTAATTTTATATGCAAAGATATTGTTGACAATTATTTGATTTCTACTTAACACTTCCCTTATACGTGCATAATGTATTTATATCTTGGTATTTATAGGAGACACCTCTTATGAATGTTCAATATATAGGGAATGGTAGGAGCTCATTTTTCTGTTTTGTTTGTAATAGCTCTGTTGGAGTATTAGGTGCATTTTCTTTCAAGATACTTTATCTTTTGCATCGAGTAGTCTACCACATTTTAAAGGTTAGTTAGACGCTTTAGCTGTTGGGATTGTATTTTGTCTTTTAGGAACATCAATCCTTGCTAGGGTGTTTGCGACAAGGATGTGGGATTTGATAATCTTTTGGTTATCTGAAAATACATATGATAATTGGTGTGCAACTGATTGAAGGAGTAAAATTTATTGTAATTCTTGCTCATATTGCTTTATACGTTGATTAAAATATGATAGTTGGAGATTTTCTCATGTAATTGATTGTCATACTTCGTGACACTCTTGTTTCTCCCATTTTTGGGAAAAGAGACTCATTAAAATGATAGTCTTCAAAATGTGCCTTAAATAAGTCCCTAGTAGGGGGTTCAATGTATATGATGATTGATGGAGAGTCAAATCCATCATAGATACCAAATTTATGTTGAGGTCCCATCTTTGTCCTTTGTGGTGGTGCAATCAGAACATAAACAACCCACGTGAAAATATGGAAAAGGAAAATATTTGGGGGTTGACCATGAACAAGTTGCATTGGTGAAATTGTTTACGACCTAGTACGTTGAAGACGGATCAAAGATGTTGCATGCAAAATAACATGTCCCCATGCTATCTCTAACAGTTGAGATTTCATTAAAAGCGAGTGAGTGATCTATTAGAGTCTTTTAATAATAGGCTTAGCTAACCTATTTTGAGTGTGCACATGAGCTACTGTTCAACTTAAATTCTAAATAAAGTGCAATTTTGAGTGTAAACATGAGCTACAGGATGTTCAACTTCAATTCTAAATAAAGTGCAATAATCAAAGAATAATTTAGATGTAAATTCTTCTGCATTATCTAATTAGATTTTCTTAATAGGAAATGGTGTGTGTAGGTGCCTACAGGAAAATTTTCTTATAGGCACCTCGTTTTTTATTTTTTAAAATAAAATCTAATTATATAATTAGTTAATCTATAAGATAATTTATTATGTGTTAAAGTTTCATCCTAATCTGAGTTATATTTACTATTAATTTTTAATCTAAAATTTAACAGTTAGAATTTAATAAAATATGTTGAATTTTAAGACCTTTAGATCAATGACCAATAATTATTTAATTTAAATGAAAATTTCACTATGTATTTATGGATATCTAAGAAGTATATCTATATGGTTATTTCTTCTCTTCTATGTATTTATAAAAAATAAAAAGGCGCCTACATACTTCTTATATGTAGGCACCTACATAAAAAAACCCCTTTACCTTAATTGGGTAATTTGGAAAATGTGTCCATAATCTTATAATTTAAGCTAATAATTTTACAAATGCTAGATTATGGGTCAAGAGAAGAGATAGATGAGACCAACTAGATGATGTGTCAATGAGAACCATGAAATGCTTAAATGATGCATTAGGGGGGAGAAGGATAGGGATTCAACGTTAACTTTGAGTGGTGACAGTCTAGTACCTAATTTTCCTTTTGAGTAAGTAGAGCGTGGGAAATCATTATGTTAGAGGATCTTCTAATTCTCCAAAGAATGTCCATATGAAATCCTTATTATCCGTTGCATCATATTTGATTCTAGATGATCAAATTGATCATGCCATAAAATAAACATTAAGTTGTCATGCGACTTCAGGTCAATTAAGACATGTGTCTCTAAGTTATAAATTATGGTGTGATAAAGATCAGAAGAATGTGTTGGGAGAATTTCTAAAATTTCTTTCCCTTCTAGGGATCAAGAACTTATAAGAAGGAAATCTTTTCCATCTTTATCACCTATTTTAGGGTGATATCTATAACACAGATGTCCTTGAAACTAATCAAGTTTCTCTACAATTTTGGAAAGAATAAAGCTTCTTTAATAAATCAAGTTTTCTGCAAAGGAGTTCTTACTATGGAGGAGTTTCTTGTCGTGGAGGAGGAGTTCTTCATTTACTACGAAGGAGTTCTTCTCGCAGAGGATGAGCTCTTTGTTTGCTATAGAGGAGTTACTTGCCATAGAGTTCTTGTTGTGGAACCACAACCCTTGTTGTGGTGGAGGCCTTTGTGATGGGGAGGAGGAGCTTCTGTCTCTTACCGTAAAGGTTCTCTTGCTGCAATGGAACTCTTTGTTTGCTCTCAAGGAGTTCTTATTGTAGAGGAGTTTTTTGTTGCAATGGTGGTGCCTTTTGTACGAAGGTGCTCTTGCTAGGGTGGCCCTTTTGCTACAGAGGAGCCCTTGTTGTGGTGATAGCGTCAGTGGTGTTGGTTGGTTGGTGGCGGTTACATGATGACATCATTTCTTGGATGGGGACTCGTTAGTCTTTTTCCATCTCCCAAGGCATGCAAGGATGTACTTGTTTTTCCCACCATGGGCAAAAACAAGGGCAATTCTTCGTCTAGGTCTCGCGTGGGTGGTAGTGGTAGGGTTGCTAAGCTTCCCGAAGTGGACATCTTGGTTATGAATGTTAGAGGAGAGTTTGGGAATTAGTAGGTGTTTCCCACAAAATCTCATACTAGCACAGGGCTAGAGGGTGTTGTTGGGCGGGAAAAATTTGGAGCCTTCGTTGGTTGTACTGGGGTGGTTGGGGGGTCAGAGTCATTGGGGATTGTTTTCATTGTTGGCTCAAACCGCGTGATGGCTATTGACATTATTGGAGTGGCATTGGTTGGCCATGGTGTCCCCGTGATCATTGGGATGCAAGCAACGTCAAGGGTTGATGGGAGTGTCGATTTCGGTTTTGAGTTGTGTGCCTCAATCAATTTTGAGAGTGGCCTGTCAGTTCATACTGACCTTGTGGCCTAGGCCACAAATTTGGTGGATCTACCTTTCGGAGGTGAGCCCTTAGTGTCTTAGGCTAAAAAGGGAGTGTGACCATGTTGGTGGAACCCTACATGACTCCAAAGTGCGTGGAAACACACAAGGAGTCCAGATATGGTCACGGCGAAGATAATGAATCCAAAGAATGAGACTAGACTCCGAAACACCAAAGAAAGATAAAAAAAGGATGGATAAGGAAAATGAGTCGCCACCTAGTCTTTTAATGAAAAGACGAGGAAAACCAAGATGCATATGAATGCAAGAAAATGATGCAAATGAATGCGTATATGCTCCGTGCTTAATGGATGCAACACTTAGCCATTGCAGGCTAGAGAAAGGGTAAGGATTCTTGTTACGCATGGGAAAAATGTTAGGCACCCCCATGTGCTTGAAAAAATTGATTTTTCTAGGTTTCCTGTTTGCTAATGATTTGGTGTGTGTGTCTACCCCGAATGCACATGCCTAAGATGAATGCGAAAATATGCTGATTAAAGAGAAGAAATGAATAAAAGAGAAATAATAGGGAAAATAATCTGAGGGACAATGTAGGCATTGAAAATGCCACTTTACTGTATGTGACTATGCCCACTCGGGGATTCAGCACGAAGTCACGCTAGAGGGAGGAAGTCATAGCCATGCCAAGATGGCGAAGGTGCAAGATAGAATAAAACAAAAAGAAAAGGAGTCGCCACCTAGTCTTTTAAGGGAAAGACGAGGAAAACCACAAACAAATCACAAAAGATTGAATGCATGAGATACAAATATGAAGGCCAGATATCTACTCACTAGATGATGGGTAAGAATTCCTATTACACATGGGGAAGGTGTTAGGCACCCCCGTATGCCCAAGAAACTCGATCTTTCTAGTCCAATTCGCTTGTTAAAGAC
The DNA here is from genome assembly GCA_024699735.1 of Posidonia australis. NCBI lineage: Eukaryota > Viridiplantae > Streptophyta > Magnoliopsida > Alismatales > Posidoniaceae > Posidonia > Posidonia australis. Next base: position 6,928 of record JAMKQA010047079.1, on the reverse strand, counting down.
TGAATGAATGCATGTTAAGCTTAGATTGTGCTCTAATCATGTTAATATGAATGTCAAGTCAAGACTAGATGGATGTGCAAGATGGTATGCAAAACTGCGAAGAAATCCACACAAAATGATGAAATCACGACATACGACATGACAAAGAAAATCATATGAAATGACGAGGGTATTGGAGAGAATGGCTCGAAAAATTATACAGACCTCAAAAGAATCAAAAAATGTAATCGACCCACATCAGTACAATGGTAGAAAACATCGCGGGAATCAAGATGGAAAAATTGCAAAGAAGTCCGCGCAAAATCGACAAATAGTGACACGTGAAGAAAATCACATAAAATGGCGATGTTTTTGGAAAGAAGGCTCTGGAAAACCATACTGATATCAAATGTGGGTCCAGCCCAAGTTATCAGAATCATAGAAAAAGCCATGAAAATAAAAAAAGAGAAATAATCCGCAAGTGGGCCAATATGGACCTTTTGGTCAGTTAGTGTATGTCCTTAGGCAATGAAATCCAAATCAAATCAAAAAATCCGAGAATACAGAATAAAAGGGATCAAATCAAATGTCAGGCAAAGGAATCTGAAAATGGGATGAGGAAAATCCACGAAAGAAACACATAAGATGCAGACTTACTCAAAATAGATGACATGACATGAAAACTAAGCATAATGCATGAAAATGTACTTAAACGTGTAAAAGATGCTGAGGAATGACTTAGACAAATATTATGCATGACTGAGTGCAGAACTAACATGCATGTGCATGAATTAGTGACACAAGGGCAATTTGGTCATTTCAATGGCCAAATGTGATAAATGCATGTATGGGGATCATGCATGGTCTGAGATATGCCAAAATGTATGTGAAATGTTAGGAAAATGTTATTTTCAAGAAAATATGAAAAGGACAAGGTCTTAAAAACAATAAAATGATGTAAACACAGTAAAGGACAAGTATAATAACCAAAATGCAAAATTCACAAAAAAGGGGTAAAACCTAGATTAAAATGTATACAGTGACTTCTATCTTAGTGTGCAGATGATGGATTAAATGAAAATATGACATTAGTGTGTGAGAATTGCACCTTGTTAATTTCCTGAGAGTTCAGGGTCTAATGTGCAAAATTCACACATAAAGTGCAAATGTGACTAAAATGTGGAATTAAAGATCAATTTACAATGCAAACATGACTTTTAAATGAAATCTATGATTAAGTGCAAAATTATAAATGCAATAAGTAGAAAGTCAAAAATAGGTGTGAAAACAATTAAAACCCTAAATGATGGATTTGAAATTAGTCTAAGGGTCTGGATGCAATTTTCCTATGCTCATGGATTGTAAGTTATTAATCCAAGAGCCTACATGCAATATTTCAGGGCTTAAATGCGATAAAAATTAGACTTTTATGTTGATCAGTGTGTTTATGAAGTTTCTCAGGGTTAGAATGTAAATTTCATAAGAAAAATTCATTTTAAAAAGCTCTAAATGCATGATGCAAATGTTCAAAACTTAAGTACAAAGAAAAATATGATGTCAGGGACCTAAATGTGAGAAAACATTTATGAATGTAACAGAGATGAAAAATTAAAACGTGGAGGGAGCCAAGTGTAATTCTTACAGAAACCAATAAAGAAAAGAAAGTTATTTAAAATTATAAGGACTTAAATATAAAAACACAGGACCTAGATGAAATGATTTAAAGACCTAAGAATAAAAATCCTAAAACTAATGGACCTAATCTAAAAAGCTCCTTTTCAAAGTTCACTAGAGGATCGTCGACGTTCTCACTCCAGCGTGACCTCTGACGACGACCTAGTGGCGGTGCAGTGGCTGGAGGGCTTCGGCGATGGCCCAGGAAGCTGAGGAGGGCGCAGCAGAGCTCTCCAGCGCAGTGGGTAGGATTGGGGAGGCCTGAGAGGCCCTCCCCACCTCTAGCTCCGGCATGGTGGCCCGTCGGCCTGGGGAAGACGACGGCGAGGGGGCAGTAGCGCTCCGACGATGGCAATGCTCGAGCGGAGGTCAGAGGAGCATCGAGGTGGCACGAGGAGGCTCCTGGTGGTGTCGTTGATAGCTAGGGACGTCTGGGGGGGGGGGGGGGTCCACCCATCCCCTGCACCGGAGAAGACTACGACGGAGGCTGGGGTGGCGCTCCAGGCTCGGAGTCGACGACGCAGCGGCTTGGCAAGGTGCGTGGCGATGTGGTGGAGCCTATGGAGGAGGTGGTGAGCGACTGGAGCGCCCAGAGGGTTCTAGTGACTTCCACGGCGGCAATCGGTGATCGACGGAGCAGTGGCAGCGTTTTCAGGCGCAGAAGGCCTAAGGATCCCTTCCCGAGTGAATGGGACCCTAGGAGGAAGAGGAGGAAGGAGGGAGGAAAGGCCCGTGGAGCCTCGCCTGACCCAGGAGGCCCACGGCCTCGTCAGTGGTGGTGAACCCACCACCGGAGGAGAAGACAACGTAGGGGTGACGGTCTCTGGTAAAACGCAACTCAAAGGGCTGGGAAGCTCTCCAGACCTAAAGGGGCATGCTTGAGAGTGAAAGATGGGGAAAAGGAGTACCTGGTTGGCGACACTGTCTCCCCAGCGGTGCATGATGGCGGCGCTTCTCTGGTGGCTGCTCTGGTTGCAAAAGGATGGAAGAGGTGGTCTGGATTGCGGAGGAGATGGCTGGGTTAACTAGGTCTTGAGGGTGCTTCCTCTGTCTGTGGGTTTGAAACACTGGAAGGAAGGGACTAGCAAAGAGGACTCTAGAGAGAGGGCTTCGGAGAGGAGGGCTTCGAAGAGGAGGGCATCAGAGAGAGGCTTGTGTCTGTCGGCAGAGAGGAGGGCTTCAGAGAGTGGGGTCGTGTTTGTCGGCGACAAGGCATTTTAAACTCCGGCGAAGCTTTCTCACGCCGTTGATCCTCCTCATCAGGGCTTGGACGCTGTCGGATCAAGCGCGTGTTGGAGGAGGAAGGACCAGAGATCACAGTAGATCAGGGAGCTGCTCCGGAGATCGCAGGATCCTACCGAAGAAGTCGCCGGAAAACTCGAGGTCGCCAAAGATTCAGGGTTGGTCGGAATTATTTTTGCATTTGCTAAGTTTTTGATTGAGGGTTGCATTGGGTTGAATTGGGCCTGGCAGTGAGTGGGCCTGTGTTTAGCATTTTTTTTTGTTTTTTTGTTTTTTAGGGGTTTTTGAGGAATTTTGGGTTTTAGATTTAGGTTTTTAATTAGGTTTTATGATTTTAATTAAATTTATGATTTTGTGATTTTAAAGTTTAATTGGTTTTAATACGATTTTAAAATAGGATTTTTTGGGTTTTAATTACTTAAAGGTTTTGGGGATTAGGGCTTTGGATTTCAATTAGGTTTTTTAGGATCTTAATTATTTTAGTGTTTTTGTGATTTAATTGATTTTAAATTAGGATTTTAGGGTTTCATTATTTTAAGGTTTTTCTGAATATAAGTGGATTAAAGTTTTGTGTTTGAGTTTTAATTTAGATTTAATTAGTTTTTATTTGACTTAATTAGGGATTTAGTTTAAATTTTATTGGTTTAATTGGTTTTTTTTATTAGGGTTTTGATTAAGATTTTGACTTCATTGTTTTTTTGCTTGGTTTTGGTTTGGATTAGGATTTCTTTTTAATTAGATTTAATTTTCTAATGGATTAAGTTTTGCTTGATTGGGGGTTTAACTTAATTAATTTGGATTTCAAGTGGATTTAAGTAGATTTTATTTAAGTTTGGTTTTAATTAGGGTTTTTATTTGATTAAATTTGGATTTTAAGTGGATTTTATTTAATTTTGGTTTTAATTAGGGTTTTTATTTGATTAAATTTGGATTTTAAGTGGATTTAAGTGGATTTTATTTAATTTTGGTTTTAATTAGGGTTTTTACTTGATTAAATTGGATTTTAAGTGGATTTAAGTGGATTTTATTTAATTTTAATTTTAATTGGTGTTTCTATTTGATTAATTTGGATTTTAATTGTTTTAAATGAGTTTTGTTTAGTTTTAATTTTGATTAGATTAGAGTTGGCTTGTGTGGGCTTGTGTATTTGGGGTTTGGTGGAGTTGGGGTTTAGGTCTCGTGGTTGCAACCAGAACATCTTTTTAGAGGAGCTTGCTGTCAAGTGACTGCAAAATCGGGGTGCCTACACTGTACGCCCTCGGACGATGAGGAAAATCGTGAAAATCGAAAATATTCGGAAAGTGTCACGTAAAACAGCGAAAACTTAGGAAATCCGAGAAAATTAAATGAGAGAAAAACGATCCTCATTCGGAATAATGTCGGCATTGTCAAGCTTGTTATTGTACGCCCTCGGGCGATGAAAGTCAAAATCAAATCAAAATTATGAAAAATGGAAGAAATCCGGAAAGTAAAGTGAAAACTAAGTTTGAAATGCGTGCATGATGCAAGAAAATAAGTATGAGAATATATGCATGAAAAAAGGGTAATAAAATGTACAAATGAAAGCATGGGTGAAACATCTAAATTTACAGGAGCGTCTGTGCAAAAATTACATGTTCCTAGGTAAAGACTGAGGTTTCCAGGATTAAATCAGCAAAAATGTTAAAGAAAACACATTTTATACAATTTTAGGGAAATTAGGGGTTAAATGTGCAAAACTGTGTATTTTTGGTAAAATTAGGATTCTTAGGGTCCAATCTGCAAATTTGTCAGTAAAACATGTGTTCAGTGTAATTTTGAAGAAATTTAGGGTTAAATGTGCAGATTAGTGGACTCATGGATGAAAATATGAATTTTCAAGGACTGATTTGCAAATATGCCATAAAAACATCATTTAGTGTAATTTTAATGAAGTTTAGGGTTTAAAATGAAAATCTATGCACATTTTGAGTAAAAACTTGAATCTCTAGGGTTTGGTCTGCAAATGTGCCAGAAAATCATTTTTCAGTGCAATTTTAGTGAAGTTTAGAGTTTTATGTGCAAATTATGGACTTAAAGTGAATGAAAACTAAATCAGAGGGTTTTATGTCAAAGTTTAAAACCTGAGAATTAGTAAAAGAAAACACAAGGGCCACACTACAAATTTACCAAAACAAAACATTATTAAAATGATTAAAAAATAAATGTAGGGACTGATATGCAAAATAAAAGGACCTAAATGCAAACAGAAGAAAAGAAAAGAAGTTTTTTTAAAAGAAGTTTTTAAAAAACAATTGACGGTCGTCGATGATTGCACCTCGCCGTCGACGATTGTTTGGGAAGCCATCCAAGGCTTCCCCGATGCCTGATGTGACATCCAAACATGAGGGAAGCAAAAGGGAAAAAAAGGGCGGAGATCCAATGGCTCTAATCTGACATCTAGCGATCTGGTTCCTCCTCCCACCCTGCTCGTTGACGTCGCGACTCCGGCTACTGGCCCGGAGAAGACGGAGCCATTAGAGACAGTGGAGCAGCGATCCAGGGGTCCTACGGGTTGGACAGCGTGGAGAGGAGTGTTTCCCACCATTTGGAAGCAAGTGAGGCTGTGTGAGCTCCCCTCCCGATCAAACTCACCGTCGTCTCTGGCGACGTCAACTGCGGAAGAGGGTTCTGAAGCTTCCAGAGGCCTAAGGGAAAGGAGGGGAAGGTGTTCCAATGCTCTGGTGTGAGCCACGAGGCGAGAGGCGCTCGGACGATCTCTACCTGGGGTCGTCTTCTCCGACGACGGCGAGGTTGCGACCGGCGAGCTGCTTCCAGTGGCTACCAGAGGGGTTGCGCGACTTCTAGAGTGGAGGAGAAGCAAAGGGAGACCTAGATTAATCGTCCCACACACATCAGGGCACGAATCACTCAGTGGATTCGTGCCCCCATCTCTCCTATCGGAAAAATGGGTCCGACGACCCATAAAACCTGAATTCCGGCCAGCAAGCCTCCAAGCTCCAATGGAATCATCTCAGGAAGGTTAAGGAGGACCTAGGGAACAAAAATGGAAGAAAATTGAGCTCTAATTGGGACATACCTGAGCTGGTAATGGGTGGAAGATATTCCGATTGCCGGAGCTCGTCAGAGACGGTGGCCGGAGCTCTAAACTACCACTTTTCCGAGGTTTCTCAATGATCTGAAGCTCCTTTGTTGCTCTGGTTGTGTAACACCCCAGTGCTACACAACAGTACAAGAACTACCCAAGAGTAGCTAAAAGAATCTAAATTACAGAAATAAATAAATAAAACTAATCACCCAAACCTGTGTGCGGCAAACGTGGCTCGAAAAGTTGCACCAGACTAGACTGCTCCTACACCTGAGCACCTGAAACAAAAGGGACAAGGAAAACACGCGTGAGTGACAGGAATGTCACCCAGTACGCGCCCCCAAAAACAGCACTAAAACCCATGAAAAACCATTACCATAAAACTACCGTTTCCAAAACCATATTTTCAATTAGAAAAACTTGGAAAACAATGACATTTCAAACTTTCTTTTCTTTTCTTTCAAAACTTAATGTTCGTTCATAAACCTTTGCATTCAACACAGGAGAAGTAAATCACTTCATCTACTTTCCTAGCCCAAAACATCATCAAAAATCATTAACACAGCTTATCACAAATCCGGACTAGGAACTAGTCCACACACAAATCCACACTTTTCCATTCCAAAACTGGTTGCATCACCATGGCCACAGGCGATTGACCTGGCTACAAGCAGCTGGTGAGGATTCCATGTCACCACACCCACACTGCAGTGCCGCGGTGAACCACCTCACGCTGGAGTTCAACCGCCCCGACCGTAGCCTCAAAATGTACCCTCACTTGTACAAGCACGGAGTGCATCCTAGGGATGCCCTGGTGTCCGAGCACCTGGGGACTCTAACCCCAGACCCGTCCAGCACCGGCACTGAGGGTAGTCCGGGTCTCTCATACCCCGAGTCCTACAGTACCACCACAGTCTCGAGGCTCCTACCCCGGACCGCAAACTCGGCAACCACAACCAAGGACAC
>JAMKQA010047078.1:0-17242 GCA_024699735.1 Posidonia australis | reverse complement strand
CATCCTACACTAGTGGGTCAGAGCATGTTTGGTCAACCCAGACTGCCAAGGATGTACTTGTAAGTAATAATGATTATAATTAAAGTTATTTTAATAATATGCACTTATATTTTATATTATCTTTAACTAAATTTTTGTGTTTATTTAAACAGGATAGGTACACCTTCTTGTATTAAGAAAAATATGGAGGCGATAATGTCGATGAACACCCATCCTTTGACAAGAAACTTTGGAAGCAAGTTTCAATGGAAAGGAACGTGGGTAACTCATCAAGATAGCAAGGCTTGGGTGATTTGGATCCATACTACTCAGAAGATATGACTATTGGTTCTTCCACGGCTTCTACTGGGCAGTATCATCCTATGCCTCAGGCTTCTGCTTCATTTGATTCGGAGTACTTCAGTTCTCAGTTGTCACAGATGGCAACTACATTAAAGAGCTTCAGAGCCGACCTACGCTCAGAAATAAGGAATGTAATAAGGACTGAAGTAAGCAATGAAATAAGAGATGAAATACATGCTCTGGAGGATCGACTTGTAAGGTAAAATTTGATTAACTTTTATAATTTTTGATATATATAAATTGTCATGTTGAATTCAATATTATAATTTAATCATTGTTCATTACAATATATAATAAGTTTGTTTCTTATAATCATAAGATATACAGACGAGCAAGAAGTTGATTTGGCAAGTGATGATGAGGACGATTTCGAGGAGTATAGACGTCGTCGTCGCTCCATCCATGCATCATCCTCAAAACGTAAAGGAAAGCAAGTTGGTTCTCGAAGAAAGTGATATGTAATATATTGTTTTGCCTTGTATTATATTTTCGACTTGTATTAAGATATTTCAGTGTTGTATTAGCTTCTTTTTTGTAAAAACTTTGAATGTGTAAAATCTTATGTTGTATGATCGATTGAAACTTTTTTTTATAAAATCTGTGTATGTGTAATTTAATGTACTTGTGAATGTATTTGAATGTCATTTTACCAGGTATATGAATCTAAATTTTAGCAGGTTCAATTCTATAATGTACTATTTTATTTTCTTTTTTACTGCCCAGTATTAGCGAGGATATTTCCTCGCTATATCCTCACAAATAAAATGGTATTTATCGAACACTTAACTAGCAAATTGCGAGGAAATGTCCTTGCTATATCCTCGCAATGTCGTCGCTAAAACTGGAACGACGATACAATCTCATGATATTTAGCGAGCATTTGCCGAGGATTTACGAGGATATAACGAGGACATTACGAGGAAATATTTCCTCGTAATATCCTCGCGAGATTTACACTAGCACATTGCAAGGATATATCCTCGCAGTTTTGATTTAACGAGTTATGTAGCTACAAGGATAATTATTCCTCGCTACGTCCTCGTTAAACGTTGTAACGAGGATTTAGCGAGGAAGCAGCGAGGACATAGCAAGGAATATTGTCCTCGAAAAATCATGTTTCTCTTGTAGTGCCTTGTGCATAGCAAGCAAGCTCGGATTCTAGGCTGAGGATATTGTGCCAGTAGTGAAAGGGATGACGTCATTCGACAAAATGCATCACGACGCATTGGGCTTGTTAGTAATCCCCCTCGTCATTGGCCCTGCTAAGTTCGACATGGAATTTTACGTCGTTGATCTTGAACCCTCATTTAATCTCTTGCTTGGGCACCCTTTGGTCCATAAGCATCAAGTCCTTTCGTCGACTCTTCATCGCATGATCAAGTTTAGCTAGGGCGACGACATCGTCACTGTCATGGCTAAAAGCTTTGAGAAGGAGAAGGTCAATGTTGTCTCAACCTAGTCCCACCAAACTGTCCACTTTGAATCGAAGCCTTCAGATGTACTCTTCCAGGTTAATCAATTTGAGCCAATTAATTTCATTCCTGAATGTGAGCGTAGTAGCTACCCACTTGTTTGTAGTAATCCTTCCAAGATGGTCGATAATCTCTGTCACTGATGGGGATATGTGAAAGGGGCGCCTCTCGGGAAGTACGACCAGGGGATCGTCGAGCCCATTGCTGCTGAGGAGCGAAGAAAGCAAGAAGGACTTGGTTATGAGCAGTCACCTCGAGAAGAGCATTCTCGACGCTTACAAGACTCCTCTCCCACTCACTTCGCTAGCATAGGGACTCTCAATCTAGGCCAGGGTCCAAGTGTAGCAGCATTACAACGAGGCACTCCATCAAGCATAGTTGAGTGGGTAGGCATTGAGGATTACAATTCCGAAGAAGATGCCATAGCAGTTTCATTTCCTACCATAGTCGTTTCAGTCCCAACTACAGCAGTTTCAGTCCTCACCACGGTAGCTTCAATTCCGACCACAGTAGTTCTAGCCCCAACCGTGGGGGTTCCAGGCTCAACCACATTAGAGGCAGTTCCCACCACAGTAAAGCCAATTTAAATCCAGCAATTTCAGTACCGACCATAGCAATTCCAGTTCCAGCCATCGCATCAACATTGGTTCAAGTGCCAACTACCCCACTAGGCACGACATCAGTCACAATCGTGACAACTCCTATTACTGCATTAGTTCCTGTGGCAGCCTCAGCAGCTGCATCAGTTCCCATTACAGTCATAGTACCAAAGATGATAGTTTCAGCTTCAGTGCCAACCACAGCACCAACCACGATGCCTGCTTAGATTCAGTTGTAGGCCTGGAGTACCGACCCTTAGCCCAGCAATGACCAGGACTCTACGTACTATGTGGATCTCGCCTGTGATGAAGACGAGGGAGCAATCATAAAGGCACAGATCAATGTGATGCTCTAGGACATGGATGTTCTGTTTCAAGAGTAGCTTGCCAAGTTTGCAGAAGACGCTATAGAGGAAGTGAGGCACCGAAAAGGCCAAGTAGCGATGATTGAAGAAGCCCCTCCCTCACCGCAGGAAACTAAGGACCATTCCACTATCATGGTTCTGAAAGAAGAAGAAGAGACAGCTTACTCTAAACCAGATGAGTTAATCACTCAGCAACCGAGAGGTAGGTCTAGATGGTATCAATAGCCTATATCTCACATTAAGCAAGGTGGGAGTCAAAAAAAAAAACCTTGAGAACGCAAGCGGCATCATTCTCATCAGTTAGCAGTAGGATAGTTGCCAATCAGTAGCACCAAAAACCTAAAATATTTATCAATAAGTGAAGAAGTAGAATCAGAGAGGTAGGAAGAATTCGACCCAAAGGAAGATACAGAGCATGATGACACAGAGATCGCCCACCGTCAGTATAAGAATACGAGAGTTAGCGTAACACTCTTTCAATGCCAAACTGGTCAAATGTTACAGCAGATTTGCACTTTTGATACAGTAGACTCTACTTTTCAAAATGCGATTTTATCTGAGCTCGTGGCCCATGAAGGGGAAGACAACATTGGTGCACCCAAAGATGGCGATGCGCCAATAGAATTTCCACACTATGATGATGACCCAAAAGGCCTGAATCTCCTTGTGGATGAAGAGACCGAGCTAATAAACATCAGAACCACAAACGATGTCAAGGAATTGCGCATCAATGCTAAACTCTCCCCTAGGCTAAGACAAAATTCATCGCCCTCCTCAAGGAGTACATAGATGTCTTCGCATGGAGTTATAGTGATATGGTCGGCCTAGACATCGAGGTAGTAGTGCATAATCTACCATTGAAGCCAGATGTCAAACCCGTCAAGTAGAAGCTCAAAAGATGGCGACCATAGTGGCTACACAAACTCAAAGAGGAGATAATGAAGCAACATGAAATGGATTTCCTCAAGGTCGTCCTCTATCCAGAATGGCTTGCAAATGTCGTCCTAGTGCCAAAGAAAGATGGAAAGGTTTGCATGTGCATCGATTATAGAGACCTCAACAAAGCGAGCCCCAAGGACGACTTCCCACTACTCCACATTGATGTTCTGGTAGACAACACAGTCGGCCAAAAGATGCTATCATTCATGGATGGATTCTTAGGCTATAATTAGAACAAAATGACAGAAGAAGATATGGAAAAGACATCATTCATTACCCCGTGGGGTGTCTTTTGCTACAAGGTGATGTCATTTGGACTTAAGTATCGAAGGGCTACGTGTAGACAACCTAATTTTGCAGGATTGTACGTAGGCTTCTCTAGAATGGACTTTTGGTTGTAGGGCTCTCAATCACTTTTCCCCAAGACAAACTTGACATCTTAACCTAATTTCATCCACAAAAACTAGCCTAAACCCCTTTTCTAAAATCCTAATCCAAAACCCTAAACCTAGCCTAAATCCTAATCCAAAACCCTAAACCTAGCTTAAACCCTAATCCTAAACCCTAATCTAAAACCCTAAACCTAGACTAAAGCCTTATCCTAAACGCTAATCCAAAACCCTAAACCTAGATTAAACCTTAATCCAAAACCCTAAACCTAGCTTAAACCGTAATCCAATGCCCTAATCCAATGCCCTAATCTAATGCCCTAAACCTAGCCTAACAAACCCCAACCACTTCCCACTCCATCATAATAACCTATAACAACCTTAACCACCTAAACAAACCCTAACCACATCCCAATCCCTCTTAACAACCTATAACAACCTATAACCACCTATAACCACCTAAACAAATCCCAACCACTTCCCACTCCATCTTAACAACCTAAAACAACCTCAACAAACTACCCATAACAACTAAAACAACCTAGCCATTCCAAGCCTATAAATACCCCCATTTGCAAGAGGAAAAGGCGGGGGGAGAAAAAAGCTTAAAAACTGGGAGAAAAGCTTGTGAAAGAGAGAGAATGCTAGAGAGGAGAGAAACTAAGAGGCGATCACTCAAACCTGAGCAATCAAGCCAACCAGAGCAATAAAGGCACACCAGACCACTGAGGAGGCTCGAAGGAGGAGTAGTTCAAATCTCTGGCCACTATCTTCGGTGAGCTTCGGCAACTGGAATAGCCTTCACCTACTGCCAGCTCAGGTAAGCCACCGAACAGAGCTCAATTCTCTTCCATTAGGGTTTAACCTAAACCCTTATCCAAAATCCAAATCCAAAACCCTAAACATAGCCTAAATCCTAATCCAAAACCCTAATCCTAGCTTAAACCCTAATCCTAAACCCTAAACCTAGCCTAAACCCTAATCAAAAACCCTAAACCTAGCTTAAACCATAATCCTAAACCCTAATCCTAAACTCTTATCCAAAACCCTAAACCTAGCTTAAACTTAATCTTAAACCCTAATCCAAAATCCTAAACCAAGCTTAAACCCTAATCCAATGTCCTAATCCAATGCCCTAAACCTAGCCTAACAAACCCCAACCACTTCCCACTCCATCATAACAACCTATAACAACCTCAACCACCTAAAAAATCCCTAACCACATACAAATCCCTCTTAACAAGCTATAACAACCTATAACCACCTAAAAAAATCCCAACCACTTCCCACTCCATCCTAACAACCTATAACAACCTCAACAGACTACCCATAACAACTAAAACAACCTAGCCATTGCAAGCCTATAAATAACCCTATTTGCAAGAGGAATAAGGGGGGAGAAAAGAGCTTAAAAACTGGGGGAAAAGCTTCGAAAAAAATGAGAATGCTAGAGAGGAGAGAAACTAAGAGGAGATCAATCAAACAAGAGCAATCAAGCCAACCAGAGTAATAGAGGAGCTTCAGGCCACTGAGGAGGCTCAGAGGAGGAGTAGTTCAGAGCTTCGGCCACTATCTCTGGTGAGCTTCGGTGACTGAAATAGCCTCCACCTACTGCTAGCTCAGGTAAGCCACTATACAGAGCTTAATTCTCTTCCATTTTGTTCCCTAGGTCCTCCTCAACATCCCTGGAGTTATTCTCATTGAGAAATATGGTTTCCTTGGCTGGAATTGAAGTTTTATGGGTCGTTGGACCCATTTTTCTGGTGAGAGAGGTGGGGGCAGGAATCCATTGAGTGATTCATGTCCTGGTGTGTGTGGAGTAGCTAGGCTAGATCTCCCCTTGCTTCTCCTCCACTTTGGAAGCCATGCAGCCCCCTTGGTAGCCACTGGCAACAACCCGCCATCTACAGCACCCACCGTCGTTGGAGAAGACGACCGGCAGTGAAGATCGTCTGGGAAGCTCACATATCACCACTCCCTCCTATCCGATGGAAAATCTTCCTCTCCTGCGCCTTGATCTTCCTGAAGTGTAACTCGATGCCCCGTAGCCTCCGTTTCCTCCCACAGTCGAACTCGCTGGAGAAGATTGAGTCAATGGCTAGGTAGATCGAGAAGGATGAGTACGCACCCCTCCTAGCCACCGCTGACTCAAGCATCTTCCCCTTCTTTATGACGACCTTCTAGCAGCCTCAAAATGCCGCACCGCCGCCTCCAAGAGCTTCTTCCTCTTTGCGTTCGTCGCTGGAGTCACGACGCTAGAGAGCGAGGTGGGGGGAGGAACCAGGATGTTCAAAGCGTGATCAAAGCCAGTAGATCCTCTCCCCTCTCTTCCCTCTTGTTGATCAGTCGATTGGATGCAAGATTGGGCAACAGGGAAGGCATGGACGGCTTCCCAGGCAATGGTGGCTGGCGAAGTGCAGTCGCCAGTGATCGTCGAGTGTTTTTTTTTAATTTCTTTTCTTTTCTTTTGTTTGCATTTAGGTCCTTTCATCTTGCATATCAGTCCCTGTAGCTATTTGTAAATCATTTTTAATAATGTTTTGATTTGGTAAATGTGCAATGTGGTCCTTGTGTTTTTCTTTTACTATTTCTCAGGCCTTAACTTTTGAAATAAAACCCTTTGATTTAGCTTTCTTTCACCGTACGTCCATAATTTGCTCATAAAACCTTAAATTTCATTAAAATTGCACTGAAAATATGATTTTCTGGCACATTTGCAAACCAAACCGTGGAAATTCATGTTTTTACTCAAAAAGTGCAGAGATTTCTATTTTAAGCCCTGAATTTCTCCAAACTTACACTGAATGCATGTTGTTATGGCACATTTGCAAATCAGACCTTGGAAATTTATATTTTCATCCATGAGTCCACTAATTTGCATATTTAACCCTGAATTTCTTCAAAATTACACTAAACACATGTTTTGCTGCCAAATTTACAGATTAGACACTAGGAATCCTAATTTTACCAAAAATGCACAAATTTGCACATTTAACCCCTAAAATTGCAAAAAATATGTTTTCTTTATCATTTTTGCTTATTTAACCTTGGAAACATCAATCTTTATCTAGGAACATGTAATTTTTGCACAGAGGCCCTTGGAAACTTACATATTTCACCCATGCTTTCATTTGTACATTTTGTTACCCTTTTTTCATGCATATATTCGCATGGTTATTTTTCTTGCATCATGCATGCATTTCAAACTTATTTTTCACATTATTTTTCGAATTTCTTCTGATTTGCATGATTTTGTTTTGATTTGGATTTTCATCGCCCAAGGGTGTACATTAATAGGCTTAACAATGCTAACATTGATCGGAATGAGGATTATTTTTCGCTCGCTTGATTTTCTCAAATTTCTTAAGTTTCCACTGTTTTGCGAGGCGCTTTATGAATATTTCCGATTTTCACGATTTTCCTCTTCGCCCAAGGACATACGGTAAAGTGTCATTTTCAATGCCTATATTGTCCCTCGGATTATTTTCCTTATCATTTCTCTTTTATTCATTTCCTCTCTTTGATTTGTCATGTTTTCACATTCATCTTAGGCATGTGCATTAAGAGTAGACAAGCATACACACACTAGATCATTAGCAAGTAGGGAAACCTAGAAAGATCGAGTTCATTGGGCGTATGGGGGTGCCTAACACCTTTCCCATGCGTAACAAGAATCCTTACCCTTTATCTGGCCCACAATGGCTAAGTGTTGCATCCATTAGGCACGGAGCATACATGCATTCATTTGCATCATTTTCTTGCATTTATATGAATCTTGGTTTTCCTCATCTTTCCATTAAAAGACTAGGTGGCGACTCCTTTTCCTTATCCATCTTTTCTCTTATCTTTCTTTGGTGTTTTCCAGAATAGTCTTATTCATCGAATTCACCACCTTTGTCGTGACCATATTGGGACTCCTCGTGTGTTTCCACACACCGTGGAGTTGTGTAGGGTTCCATCGGCATGGTCACAGGAACTAGCGACTCCACTGGGGATAACTAGATTCTGGCTTTCGTTTTGGTTTTCTTGCTTGCTTGTCATTGATCTGTACACTTTATGTTTGTTTGCTTGTTCTATTTGTTTGTACATATTTTACTGTACATACCTTTTACACGATTGCTATGCCAAAGCACATGCACATGACTTAATTCACCTTTTGGTGCTCGCTTTTTCCACTTACTGGTGAGTACTACACTAGCACAAGCCATGCTCATGCCTTTTGCTTGTTGACTTGATGTTTGGATGCCATGATTGTGTGTTTTCTTCCCTTTTTGGATTTACCATGATTAGGAGAGTAGAGACATGTTTGCCTCCCTTCCTGGTTAAAATAAAACACACAAGCTCAGACAAACCAATAATAAAGCCTAACTAGAGACAAGTTCTCACAATCCCCCTGGTTTAATAAAATACAAGTAAAAGACACCAAGCATATGTGCATGAATGATAATTTTAGAATGCATGCATCTCCTCCTATGAGTCCACCTATAGTTTGCGAAGGACAACCTTGGTAGCCCATTCTATAGCTTTGGCATAAGGGGTGTTGCTAGTTTGTCCCTCTTGTCCGGGGTCGTGTTGGTGTTAGTAGAGGGCATAGCTCTTTGCTATTACTGGAGTCGAGGCCACCTACGCACCACTCGTTCACTACCTGCACTTTGGCAAGGATTTAGAATGGGAATCTTACTTTTCTAACCAAAGTCAAAACCTAAAACCATGAGTGCGTCTCATGTAGTCAACCCCGTGCGGGACATGCATGGTGAGAGAGTGCACTTTAGGACATTCATCTGCATTATGTGTCATTACATGCCACTTTAATAACTCGCATTTGTCTTTGCATTGTTGTTCAAGTTCTGATGCATGTTTCTCTTGCTTGTTTTTCTCAAGTAGCTTGTTGCGAGGTCCTCAGATAGGAGCTCGGGTGTCTCTAGTGCGGGTAGCCTCCCGTGGTTGTTTTCTCTTGCCTTTTCCCGAGCTATTGGTCACTTTTGATAGTAGTTCGTCTCAGAGCTCATGCGTTTGTCTTTTGCTGCAGCTCCATTCATTTCACTTGCGGCTAACCATGGCCCTACAGACCCGCAAACCTCCGATTATTGTTTTGAACGGGGTCCCGCATTCAAATCCTCTTTCTCTCACTTTGGGTGCTTCTTCTTCCCACCATGCATCCTAGTTTGGGAATCATGGAGGATCCCTACCACCATTCCTGGGATAGCGGCAGACACATGCTGATCAAAGGCTATCACTGAGTCGATTGTGGTGACTACCACGCGGCTCCCATAAGTTCTGCAAGCTACATCCCACTTCTCGGGCCCTCCGGTTTCAGGAGTTCAACTAGCTACGATTGCATCTATTTTAGGGACTACTCCTGTTCCGCTCTCACCGTCTGACCTATACTTTGATGGGTCTTCGGCCATGCAAGCTCAAAGCTTGAGAACTTTATCCCGGAGGCTTGAGCACATGGCTCTTTCTCTTGATCCTATTAAGAGTCCTCTTTCGGCCTCTGAGGTTCCAATGCAGACCACTATAGCATTATAGGTTCACCCCACTACACTATCGCCCATACTAGTGCCCCAGCTTCACACAGCTCCTGTGATGGGGGAGTTATCCCTACCTACCTCACCACAACTACACTTTGTCACAACATGCATCACAATCACTTAAGGACGAACCCATTACTTGTGCGAGAATACAACATTTCTCGAGTCCATCACCCGGAGCCATACCGGTGCCACAACTATTGCTCGTGCACAACCCCACACACAACAAAACATACTCATAACCCACCTCAGCATCAAGATCAGGTTCCAACAGTAACCATGCCGGTGACAGCCTAGAGCTTGGCGCGAAAGACCAAATGTGCGAGGCTCAGTAAAGTCATGGCAAAACAATAAAAAGCAAATGATAAAAATGTAGGAGTCGCCACCTAGTCTGCTTGAAAATGGGAGACGAGGAAAACCATTTTAAAACATTTAAAACCAATGGAAAAGGTCAACATGAACCAAAAAATGGGCAAGGATCCTTGTTACGCACGAGGAAGGTATTAGACACCCTCGTGCGCCTAAAAAATCGGTCTTTCATGGGTTTCCCATTTACTTATATGGAATGTTGGCTTTTCAGCCTGTTTCTGTATGCCCAAGGGCGATATGCCATGCAATGCTACATGCAAGTGGTGCCTTATGCTAAACATGGGAAGAGGGACTATATGATGTGTCCTAATGCTCAGAAAGGTCACCCCAGTTTTGAATCAAACATCGGTGCTAAGATATAACCAAAGATCCAATAACACCGAGTGACTTTCGTCCTCACTTTGCTATATGCAAAACCTAAGCTACCATGCATAAAAAATGGATGAAAACAGAAAGGAGTCATCCTGATATATCTAGGAGGACACCCAAAGAAAACCAAAGCCAAAGCATACTAGGAATCATGCTAAATACCATGCCCAAAAACTACTGTGTGTAGTGAAAAACAGGCAGGTGCGCCTGTGTGGTGCGCCGACTGGTGCGCCACCTATGTGCTTTACTGATGTGTGCCAAAAATGTGTGCCAATAAAGTGATATAAAATCTTGCAAACATGCCTAAAATCATCTGAAAATGCATCATGGACATCTAAAAGACCTGATCACATGTGAGTTCCCCTCTCTTCCACAGAGTCATAAAGGAAAGAGAAAACCCAAGACATCATGGCATGGGTCTTGTGCTCAAGGGCAATAAGCCACACACAAGACCACACAACCATACTCTGATGAAGGTTAATGAATCCTAGCTACACCACTTGGGTCAGTATCATGGACTGATGCAGAAGAACTCCACACAAAGAGTTCTGGAAAGCCATCAGTTCACCATACCCAAGAGGCACGCCAAACTTCACTAGATGCAAAACTAATGCAAAGGATGTTATTACATGCTGAAATTATGCAAGAAAGAACATGGTATATCAGAGATCAAATGCCAAAAAAAATCAAAGTCCAAAACAAACAGAAAGCCAAGCAAATCATAATGAACAATGGGCTACCTGCACGCTGTGACTAGGCTGGTGCGCTAGGATTGTGCACCGGCCTGGTGTGCCAGGATGGTGCGTCGACTTGGTGTGCCAGCTTGGTGCGCCCAGATGGTGCGCTAGTTTGGTGCAGCCCAGAAATTCTGAATCAGACTGCAGTCTGATTTCAGAGTCTGGGCCAGATGCATGCAATGAATTGGGTTACTGATTATTCAGATCATCTACCTAGATGCCAGAACACTTAGTCATGTTAAATAAACAAGCATTAAAACACTCTTATCATTCTCTCCTCAAGTCATGCATGCTCATGGGTTTATATGGACTGCAGTAACTGTTGATGGATTTTATAATTCATGCAATGATTTAGTTAACTTATGGAGCATGTGTAAATGATAAGACATGTAAAGAGGATGCATTACAGTTCATATTCCATAACTAGTGATCTCATAGGACTATGATTCATTACTAGAAATATCATACAGTGCAAAATCATCATGGCAATGAAGTAATGAACATAGAAGGGAGTATCATGAACATCAAAATAACACCAACACGAAAGAACATCACTATATAGACAATATATCAGCTTAGTTGTAGGTTTTATCCAGAATATTATATAAAACCTATGTGGAAAGATGAGTAAGTGAACTTACCTTGCCTAGGGTGTCTCCTCTTTGGATGGATCAAGGTATCTCCTCCTTGTTGCTTTGGACTCAGTTGGGAATGCTCAGGGATGTGGGAGTGTGCTCTGGAAGTTGGGGTGTACGTTGCTAGGAGTGGGTGACTTGCTAAGAGAGGGTGGACAGCCGCGAGAGGAAAAAGGCTGCTAATGGATGGCTTTTTAAAGAGAAAGAAGATGTAACTCTTTAGGATCAAAAGGCCTCGAAACTCAACAGCCTTGCGTAGATTCGTGAGGAATATTCACAAGTGAAGGTTACAAGCACAAAAGATGGAAAGCCAACTGCCAGCACCCTGAAAAGTGGTTGTGCACCAGCTTGGTGCGCCACCATAGTGAGCCAGCTTGGTACTTTATTGTGGTGCTCCACGTTGGTGCTCTAGATCTAACTACTTGAATTGTAAATTGGACCATGAGTTTGCTATAGGCTTAGAGTTACCAAGGTGCCAGATAAGACTCAACTGAGGTTAGGTTTGCCGTATCCAAAGCAACACTATTGGAGAGTTCACCTACGAGCCGCCTAAAAATCAAGGTGTCTACACCAACACGTAGGTCATCACTACACACTAAACGCACACTTTCCACTATCAAGCCAATGCATCTCATCGCATTGGCTCGGCAAGGACAGCAACCTAAGGAAAAACGAGGCCATCATGTTGAAAGTGACTACACTCCACTGGGTGAGTCGCTGAGCATGTTCTTCCTCGGGTTGTGTCGCTTATGAGACTCCCTGATTTACGTCCCCCACCAACTCCACTTCCTTAGTGGTACGACGTGAGCATATACTGCGATTATCACTGAGCCCTAGGGCATTTGACTGATAATTGCCACACTCTATGGGATGTCATTTAGACTTTGATTGATAGTAGGACTATTGCCGTTGGCACGCAAGATGCAGCACCCACTTCTATGTCTATACCCTCACCAGCATCAAGTTCTACATGCATTACACACCCACACACCACTATTTAGCCGACGCGTCACGTTGTGTCAGCTCAGCAAGTGTAGCAACAATGGCAAAGGTGACCTCGCCATAGGGAAAGCGGCTTCACCCCACTAGAGAAGTCATTGAGTGACATCTTTCCTAGAGTTGTGTCGTTCCTACAGCTACCGGAGGTTCGTCCACCATCAGACCCGCTTCCTAGGTGGTATAAGACAAATTTGTTCTACCAATTCCATCGTGCCCATTGACATTCGACAAACAAGTGTTTTACTCTCTGAAATGCTGTCCTAGATTTGATTGACAATGGAGACATTGTCATCAACACACAGGAGGCAGCATACACATACACATGCACCCACACCTGCACCCACACCTCCACACGCATGAGCACAACATAGAATAACCAACCTTACCTTGTCTGAGCCGGCAAACTCCGAGGATGTTGAAACTTCATGGGTTTATCCTCTCTCTCCCAGTTTTTTCGTGGGGAGTCCATCGAGTTTCATCAACCTTGTTCGGCCTCTTGCCTTTTCCCAAGTTCTGTCCCGCGACACTCACGTGTGCCACTCTTGTTCTTGTTCCTTTGCAGGGGTTTAGCTAAATGTTTGTCAGTTTGCCATGCACCGATATGACCAAGCACGTGCAAATACCTTGGATCTGGTAGGAGACTGCAGTCACAACAGATATAAACCCCAACAACAGATATAGTCCTAATGTCACCAATAGATTCAACATTCACAATGACAGTCTCAGTTTCAATAATAGTTTTAATAACTTCAGTTACACATGCCTTGATTCTGATTTCCAGTGGCACTGTTAGGAGATACTATGAACCTGTGGTGGAACCCTACACGACTCTCCTTTACCATGTGCGTGGAAGCACACGAGGTGTCCTGATACAGTCACGGCGAAGATGGTGGATCCAGAGAAGAAGACTAGACTCAGAAACACCAAGAAAAGACGAGAAAGGATAAGGAAGGAGTCGCCACCTAGTCTTTTAATGGAAAGATGGGGAAAACCAAACACACAAGAAAACCAAGAAGCAAACAAGATGATGAAAACATGTATGCTCCATGCCTAACGGATGAATTGCACAAATCAATGTGGGCCGAAGAAAGGGCAAGGATTCTTGTTACGCATAGGGAAGGGGTTAGGCACCCCTATGTGCCCGAGGAACTCGGTCTTTCTAGGTTTCCTACCTACTAAATGGCCTATTGGATGTGTACTAGCCTATTCAGAATGCTCATGCTAAAGATGACTAAAAAACTTGCCAAATCAAAGAGAAGAAATGAAATAATGGGAAAAGGTTAATCCGAGGGACAAATGTAGGCATTGAGAATGCCACTTTACTGTACGCCCACGAGCGATGAGGAAAATTGTGAAAATCGAGCAATTCTTCGAAAGCGTCTCGCAAATTAGTAGAAATTTGGATAAATCCAAGAAAATCAAATTGGGGAAAATAATACTCATTCGGGACAATGTCGGCATTGTTAAGCTTTTTAATGTATGCCCTCGGGCGATAGAAAACCAAATCAAGTGAAAAAAAACACGATAATCAAGAGAAATTAGGGAAACAATGAGAAAACCAAACTTGAAACGAGCTAGAAATGCGTGCACAACGTATGGAAGAAAATGCAAGAAAAGTTGCATGTAAAAGTGCAACAAAATGTGCAGAATGCATGCAAGAGTGTGAAAATGAAAATTCCAGGGGCCTTTGAGCAAAAAACCCAAATTTTGAAATAAAACTAAAATTCTGAAGCTAAGTCATCAAAAATACATAGAAAAATACATTTCATGTAGTTTTGAAGAAATCTGGGGTCAAATGTGGAAAACTGTGCATTTCTAGTTAAATTGAAGGTTCTTAGGGGTTAAAATGCAATTAAACCAGAGAAACATGCATTCAGAAGAGTTTTAGAAAAGTTTAAGGGCTAAATTGCAATGTAACTAAGAAATATGCATTCAGTACAATTTCAGAAAAGTTCAAGTGCTAAAATGCAAATTAACCAGAGAAATATGCATTCAGAAGAGTTTTAGAAAAGTTTAGGGTTATTTATGCATAAATGGTGGATTAAAATGCATGAAAAGAAACTCTAGGGGTTGTTATCAAATTTTTAAACGTGGAAAACATTATTAGGAAAATTCAGGGGGCACATTGCAATATTTTCAGTTAAAACTTTATTCAAACGATTTAAGAAAAATGTGTAGGGACCTAAAAGTAAGAGAAAAGACCTATTTGTAATAAAAAAGGACCTAAATGTAACAACACAAACGGTTTATAAATTTAATCAAAGAAAACTATTTTTTATTTTTATTAAAAAGAAAAGGGTCGACGGCCACCAATGACGGGAATCTGCCGTCGATGACCGTCAGAGATGCCTCTCCAGAGCACCCCAAGGCCTGATCGAAGATCAGAGGGCACAACAAGCAAGAGGGAGGAGAAGAAAGGGATCTGACGGTGTGGATGGAGCATTGGACGGCCAGAGACGACTGTCCATTCCCATCACCGTTGAGACGACCTCAGCGACGGCACTGGAGAAGGAAGGAGCTATTAGAGGGCTGCGACGCGCGTCTCTGAGCTCTTGGTGGCTTTGGGACATCAAGAGGAGCATTTCCCCACATCCAGAAGTGAGAATGGGACACTTGCCCAATCCTCGAACCAAACTCGTCGTCGACGCGATCCTTCTCCAGTGAGCTCGACTGCGGTGGCTGTCCAAGGATTATGGTTTTGAATTTAATTTAGTTTGTAACCTTGGGTTTAATGTTTGGATTAGGGTTTAACCTTGGTTTTAGGGTTTATTTGTATTTTAGGGTTTTGTTTTGTATTTAGGCTTCTTAGAGCCCAGTTACGGTTTTGTATGATGCGAAATAAGGTGCGCCTGTCTGGTGTGCCAGACAGATGCGCTAGACAGGTGTGCCAGATAGGTGGGCCTGCATTGGTGGTTGTTGGAGTGAGGAGTGGCTATTGGGTTTGGCCTATTTGAAAGCATATTGGGTTGTCTATAGATGCCCCTCCCTGAGCGAGGTCGGAGGATGAAAGGAACCAAACTCTTCGTCCACGCGATCCTTCTCCGGTGAGCTCGACTGCGGTGGCTGTCCAAGGATTATTGTTTTGAATTTAATTTAGTTCGTAACCTTGGGTTTAATGTTTGGATTAGAGTTTAACCTTGGTTTTAGGGTTTATTGGTATTTTAGGGTTTTGTTTTGTATTTAGGCTTTTTAGAGCCAATTAGGGTTTTGTATGGTGCGCAAATAAGGTGCACCTGTCTGGTGTGCCAGACAGCTGCGCCAGACAGGAGTGCCAGATAGTTGGGCCTGCATTGGTGGTTGTTGGAGTGAGGAGTGGCTATTGGGTTTGGCCTATTTGAAAGCATATTGGGTTGTCTATAGATGCCCCTCCCTGAGCGAGGTCGGAGGATGAATGGAACCAAACTCGTCGTCGACGCGATCCTTCTCCGGTGAGCTCGACTACGGTGGCTTGCCAAGGATTATAGTTTTGAATTTAATTTAGTTCGTAACCTTGGGTTTAATGTTTGGATTAGGGTTTAACCTCGGTTTTAGGGTTTATTGGTATTTTAGGGTTTTTTTTTGTATTTAGGCTTTTTAGAGCCCAGTTAGGGTTTTGTATGGTGCGCAAATAAGGTGCGCCTGTCTGGCACGCCAGACAGGTGTGCCAGATAGGTGGGCCTGCATTGGTGGTTGTTGGAGTGAGGAGTGGCTATTGGGTTTGGCCTATTAGAAAGCATATTGGGTTGTCTATAGAAGCCCCTCCCTGAGCGAGGTCGCAGGATGAATGGAACCAAACTCGTCGTCGACGCGATCCTTCTCAGGTGAGCTCGACTGCGGTGGCTGTCCAAGGATTATTGTTTTGAATTTAATTTAGTTCGTATCCTTGGGTTTAATGTTTGGATTAGAGTTTAACCTCGGTTTTAGGGTTTATTGGTATTTTAGGGTTTTGTTTTGTATTTAGGCTTTTTAGAGCCAATTAGGGTTTTGTATGGTGCGCAAATTTGGTGCGCCTGTCTGGTGTGCCAGACAGGTGCACCAGACAAGTGTGCCAGATAGCTAGGCCTGCATTGGTGGTTGTTGGAGTGAGGAGTGGCTATTGGGTTTGGCCTATTTGAAAGCATAATGGGTTGTCTATAGATGCCCCTCTCTGTGCGAGGTCGGAGGATGAATGGAACCAAACTCGTCGTCGACGCGATCCTTCTCCGGTGAGCTCGACTGCGGTGGCTGTCCAAGGATTATTGTTTTGAATTTAATTTAGTTCGTAACCTTGGGTTTAATGTTTGGATTAGAGTTTAACCTCGGTTTTAGGGTTTATTGGTATTTTTGGGTTTTGTTTTGTATTTAGTTTTTTTAGAGCCAATTAGGGTTTTGTATGGTGCGCAAATATGGTGCGCCTGTCTGGTGTGCCAGACAGCTGCACCAGACAGGAGTGCCAGATAGTTGGGCCTGCATTGGTGGTTGTTGGAGTGAGGAGTGGCTATTGGGTTTGGCCTATTTGAAAGCATATTGGGTTGTCT
>JAMKQA010047077.1:0-27413 GCA_024699735.1 Posidonia australis | reverse complement strand
CATGTAATTATTTGCAGTATTGTGTTTAATGGTTTATTAATGGATAATCTGTTGTTTCTTGGTTGTGTGAGGTGGTGGCTGGTTTTCTGTGCATCTGCCTGTGGTTTGGGACCTATGTGGAGTCCGGTTGGAGGATGCACAGTTGTCTCGATTTGCGTACCGTTCTTTCCGCTTTTCTTTTCTTCCTCTTTGTCCTCCTTTCCTCTCACGAGTCACACCCTTCCACTGATTCCTCGTCTTCTTCTTCTTTCTTTTCTTCCACCTGTGCCACCAGCGACGGAGGCCCGTGCCTCCCCATCTCGTCCGACGGGATGGATGGCCGGCGCCAAGTGATCGGTGGCGGAAATAAGAGAGGGAGGCAGGAGTGGGCAAAGCAGAGGAAGAGTGCGGCGAGAAAGGAAAGGAAGAGAAGAAAGGGAGCTGAGGCGCGTGAGTTGGGAGGAGGTGGTGGGCCGTCCGTGCGCTCCGCC
The DNA here is from genome assembly GCA_024699735.1 of Posidonia australis. NCBI lineage: Eukaryota > Viridiplantae > Streptophyta > Magnoliopsida > Alismatales > Posidoniaceae > Posidonia > Posidonia australis. Next base: position 26,943 of record JAMKQA010047077.1, on the reverse strand, counting down.
GGAGCTTGTGGAGGCTTGCCGAAGTGTGGTAAGGGTCGCCTGAGGCCTGATACGTGATCCCTTCTCCTCCTTCCGTTCAGTATTTGATTAACAGTAGGTTAAATGCATGAAAATCGTAATAAATGCATGAAAATTGTAGAAAAATCATAATATGATTGGAAGTGAGTTTTGTGATGTTTTTGTGTAAGGATCATGCTAGATTGAGTGGATTTTGGGAGTTTTTGAGGAGTTTTGCCTCAAATGTTTTAAGGTTTATTTCTGAGCATGTTTCCTTTACGAATTTATATCTTCCTGTGTGGTTGATGAAATCTTGAATGGTTTGAGGGATTTTGAAGTAGACTTGAGGGTTTACACCCCATGTTTTTATGAGAATTTATGGTGTTTGTTTGGGTGGTTCGGTTGGGACTCCCACTTGGGGCGATTTTTCGCTACTTGGAACAGGGTGTGCTCTGCTTGCATACCGAAATTCTAGCAGATTAGGCTAGAATGTGGGGTTTCGGTAGACTGAAATCTATCGGTCGACCGAAACAAGGGGTTTCGGCATATCGAAAAAGTTCGGTATACCGAAACAGGGAATTTCGGTATACCGAACTGAAATTTCGGTATGTCGATTTTGCCCAGTCTTTTAAAGACTTTAATGTGATTTTTAATGATGTTAAGTGATTGTTTTGGTATGGTGGATTTATGTGATTGGTATTTGTCCCGTGTAGTAACATGGAGGCATGTGGAACCTTAAATAATGGATTTGGGTGTGGTTTTTGGCTTGAGACCCAATTTATGGTTTTATTGTGGCTTTGATGGCCTGTGTTGGGACCCCAGTGGAGGATCAAGTGTTGCAAGGAAACAGAGTTCTACAACGAAAAGAATGAAATGGAAAATGGGTTTTGGAAAATTGGATAGAATTTTGGAACACTAATAATGTGTTATGAAAAAGATTGTGGTTCCGAGCTTTGAGCCGGTGTAGGCTGAGCCTGGGCTCTTGAGCCTAGTTGTTCGGGTCACCGAGCTCCTCGTAGCAGTGTAGGCTGAGCCTAGGCCTTTAAGCCTAGTTGTTTGGGTCACTGCCGGTGTAGGCTGAGCCTGGGTAGTTGTACCTAGTTGTTCGGGTCACCGAGCTCCAAGCGATGTAGACTGAGCCTGGGTCATTGGACGTAGTTGTTCGGGTCACCGACTGGGGCATGTTCAGAGACGTATCTCCGTGCTCCTGTGAGGAACAGGAAACTTGAGGCTTATTGGCCGGGACGATGACATCCCGCACGGGGAATCTCATCGCGGCAGTGCAGGAAGGTTGGGGAAGGATGTCCTCACCTACTGCTTGTGTGTCAGGTTACCCTTGATCAAGGTAACAACAGTAATGAAAGTGGAAATGAATAATGAAAGAGTAATGTGTGTGGTCAGGATTGGACTGGTGAAATGGTCCTAGAAATGATGATGTTTTAATCAGTTGCTAGCCAGTGTTTGTGTTTTGGTTTTGGGCCCATTGGGGCATTGTGTTTTAGGCTGGATCTGGTTAGAATGTGTGTTTTGGAAAGAAATCCCCAATATTGAAAAATGAATTCCAAAAAGGGTTTTGAAAGGAATGTTTTTGAATTCCAAAAAGAAAAGTGGTTTTGAAACGAATTTTCAAATGTTTGAGTAAGAAAAGAGTTTGGTTTTGGGATTGAATTCCTAAGTGATTATTTAATAAAAGAGAATGATTTTCAAGGAGAAAACTAAGTTTTGCAAAATGATAAGGAACAGGTTTCTTTTGGTTTTGTCGAGTTTTCTTTGTGGTTGTATGTTTTGGGGGCGCGTACTTGGTGATTTAGATGTCACTCACGCGTGTTGTTTCGTTTTTCAGGTGCAGACCGCCAATTAGGTTCCGGTGCAGGAATTGGAGCTTTTAGCCGCACATCGAGATCCTGAAGGTGAGCCTTAGTTACAGTCCGATTGTTCTGTAATTTTGTGTAATTATGCTTGTAATACTGTGTTTTGGTAACGTGTCCGGGATTGGGGCGTTACAAGGCTATTATTACGTTTCAAGATTTAGTCCTACATTACATAGTTAAAGAAGTGGTAGGATTAAATAAAGACCAAGATCAATTACCATATTAACTTTAGCTTTAGCATTTAAGGCCTGATTGTAGATTGCTATGGTTAGTTATGCTTGAGTTGTTAAAAAGAGAAATAGAAGCTATTGCATAATTAGAATAGAAAATGAATTGCACTTGTCTTTGTAGTTTTCAGAAATAGTTGTTGTTTTATTTTATGATGCAAGTGATTATGATGCTTTTACTTAGAATTCTATTTAAGGTAGTGTTTGGAAACACTTTTTTATACTAGCTTATTACATTAAACGTTTATTGTCTAATAAGCGTTTTCAAACGAGTCAGTTTATTGAACTTTTCTAAAAAAGTTTAGTTTATTTTAAGCTATTGAGGTAGTTTTTAGAAAAGCTAAAAAGTGTTAGTTTTTTGAAAAGTTATGAATATTAGCCATAACTTTTTCAATGATATCCTTAGAGTTGATTTTAATTACATCATGAACTAAAATCATGGTTCTAAATGTCGATTTCGTATCGGACTTTGATAAGTTGAAAAACAAACACATGTCGGGAAAATATCGGTATGTTGGAATCGTGTTGGTGGAAACATAGTCAAAAAAAATTATATTTGTTTAGAAAATTTCTATTTCGATATCATGTTGGAGTCATGTCGGTAAATTGAAAATAAGACACGTGTCGGTGAAATTCGACGACACGCATAGACATTTAGTATCATGACTAAGACATAATGGCAATGATGGTGGTCGGTAAAAGTGGTGGTTGTGGTGGTCGATGGCGGTGGTGCGACAGCGATGGTTGGCGACGATGGTGGTTTGGTGGCCGACAGTCGTAGTGGTGATGGTAGCCAGCAAAAGTGATGGTTGGCGATAGTGGCGGTTGATGACGGTAGCGGTGGCTGGCGACGACAATGGTAGTGGTCAATGATGGTGGTGGTGGTGGTTGACGACTCGTAGCTACAGTGATTATGGCGGATGATAGTGGCGATAGTGGTGGTCAACGATGACGACCGTGGTAGTGGTCAACGATGACGACCGTGGTAGTGATCAACGATCGCAATGGCGGTGGTAGTCGACGATGATGATGGTAATGGTGGTCAACAACAGTGACGATGGCAAATGCCGTAGGCAATGATGATGGTGGTGGTCAACGGCGACGGACAACGACGATGCAGTGACGAGTGGGCGGTAGTTGGTAGCAATAGTGAGGGTAATATAGTCTTTTGATTAACTCATAAGTGTTCATTAGATATACAAATTAAACAAACTTTTCTTTATTGTAACATCTTAAAATTCATTTTTCTTTGTAATTAATCAGAATTAATGAATTTTGAATATGGACGGGTGTTACTGACATTTTGGTCCTTATTTATAGACTTGATGTATGTTTTATTGGACTTTGATCTTAGTTTTAGGACCAAAATCATAATTAGAGGTGCACTAAAGTGGTGCACTTGTTTGACACACTTTCGTGGTACATTAAGGTGGTGCAATTGGATCAATTCAGTTAATTCAGTTACGGCTATCTTCTGTGGGTGGGACCTTGCATGGTGTTTTCTCCAGGAGTGGAGTAGTTGAGCATGCACCCAGTGGAGCTATTGAGGTGGTGGTGGAGTAGTTGTGCCTGGAACACAACCGAGGTTCTTGTGGAATGATTGGTCATGCACGCAATCGAACCACGAAAGCAGTAGCTATATAAGAGGAACATGAGGCTTTCACCGTAAGCCAGGCCACCTTCTTCTTCAGTAAGCCTCGAGTCTTCTCCTTCCTCAGAAACCTCTTTCTTATTATTCTTTTTCTTCTTTTGATTCACTCCTCTCCTCCTTTTTTTTCTTCTCGTTTCCCTGAGAAGAGCGAAAGGGACCTGACAAGAGAGAGAGGGAGAGAGAAATAGAGACACAGAGAGTAAGGGAGAGGTCTTGGAAGGGCTCGTCCAAGGGAATTGAGGTTGGGACAACGTCCGTATGCTCGTAGAGGTCCCAGGAGTGTGTGGAGTTGGTCTGGAGCACTAAAGGTGGACGTTGGCACCAGAGAAGACGATCACTGTGCATCGTCTTTAAGGTGCATATTCCACACTTCTGCTCAATTTTTTGCAAATCTTATATGATTCTATTCCTTGTGAGATTCTGAATGTAATGGAAGTGATTTCGTGATTTTTGGTTGATTCTGTGATTTTTAATCTTAAACATTTAAAAACGATTGATACCCATTCATATGAGGCATTTTTTGATGATTTCTTGAGCCCTGATGTATGAAAATTGATAATTCTGTTCCATAATATCGCTTGCATGATTTTCTAGAGATTGGTACTTGTTTTCTTGAGTTTTATTGAGTATATGCCATAAATGTAGTTTGCCATTAACAAGTTCAGAGCGTCTGGTCGTTTGCAACTAGAGCAGGTGCCTGGGGCGCACCTCGCTGGTGCACTTGGGAGGAGCATCAAAGTGGCGTACCTTTCAGGCGCACCTGACAGGGCAGCCACAAGTTGGTTTGGGTTCTGCCTTGAGTGTTTACTTGGTTATGGCTTGGCAGGGTAGCCACAAGTTGGTTTGGGTTTTGCCTTGAGTGTTTACTTGGTTATGGCCTGGCAAGGTAGCCACAAGTTGGTTTCGGTTCTACTTCGAGTGTTTACTTGGTTGTTTACATATGTAATCCTGTTGAATGAAATCTTGATGATATAAATAACATGATAATTTATAAATGGTTTGAAAACAAGTTTCAAGGGAAGTTTGGTAATGTTTTAAAACGTATTTTTGTGGTTATTCTTGTATGCGTGGCTAAGAGATGGGTGGGTCATTCTGCCTGATACTGAGGGTGTGACGACGCTCTTGGAGTGTCGGGTATGCCTCTTCGGTTGAGGTCGAAGACCAAGAGACTGTAGGCAAGTGCTTGGCTTCCCATGGAGGCATGTAACTCTTAGGTTGTCATCCATAAGGTCGAGGTTGAGGTTCGTAGGTTGAGGTGTTTGGACCTAGAGGTATGAGATTCCGGTTGTTCTGAATACTGAGACTTAGGATACTGTCGGTGGTATTGTAGTAGCGGACAAGGGAGGTATGAGACTCTTGAGTAGTTGGACGTGATACCTTGGTTATTATGGGTGTCGAGCTGTGTTTGATGTTGTCGAACCTAAGGGTAGGGTTCAAGCATCGAGTAGGACGTCGAGAGCGTATATCCTGGTCCGTCCCTCAAGTGGAGGGATAACTCGTCTAGGAGTAGGATGAGGAAGCTTTCTATGTGTGAGGTTAGCCTTTGGAAGGTTCCTCAGGTGGAGGAATATCGGGATCGATAGATTCCTCCACAGGGTAGTTGTCCGTAATAGTGTCGGTTCCGAGGTGGTCTGCTTGTGGCGAAAGTGGGTTACTTGATGCCTGGTAGCTTGACTCACAGTGTGGTTTTGTTTCCGGTGCGTATTTCTACAGTTTTTGGCTAGCAAGACCTAGTTTTTGCTATATGAATGATTTCTAGTGGATTTGGTGAAAATGAAAATGGTTTTGTAAGTTGTGTTGTTATATGGATAATTTCTAGATAATTTCCAACAATTTGAAAAGAAAAGAAAAATTTTAAAAGTTGTTTTATGGTAAGGTTTTCAGTTAGTTTTCTCGTGGTTTTCGTGGGTTGTGCATCATTCATGCGTGTTTTCTTGGTGTTTTCAGCTATAGGTGCAAATGGTAGTTGGTGTTTCACTAATGTATATAGCTATAAGGTCATTAGCCGCACACTTCAGTTCCTAGTAGTTTTGATATCTTAGTTAGTCTTTAATTTTTTTTTAAAAATTGTATTTAGTTTTTAATTAGGCTAATGAAATAAGGGTTAATGGCTTGGATCGTTGCAGAAGTGGTATTAGAGTCTAGGTTCACTTGGTGCACTGGCCTAAGGTGTTTGGTCTAAGTGACCCTGTAGGACTTGCATGTTATACATTTGCCAACATCTAATGGTTTATTGTGTTTTTTGGGTGTTACTTGTCGATTGTAATGCAAGTTTTTCTGTCCTTTCGTTCAACATGTCTCGTCGTAATGGTAAAGAAAAGGCCTTTGTCGAGGAGCCATGGCGAAGTATGAAAGCTGAACTGCGAAGTCTGGCGCATGGGATCTCCCACGCATTCGGCAAAGGAGGTTATAATGGGTCCTCGGAGGATCTGTGGTTACACCAAATGCATAAGCTCTGTGCGCCAACATTTAAAGATATGGGTGGGGTTGACGAGAGCGAAGCATGGCTGAAGAGGGTTGTAAAGATATTCGAGAGTATGACGTGTCTAGAGGAGCATTGAGTATGTTTGGCTGCCTACTTGTTGGAAGGAGAGATTGATCAATGGTGGGAAGCTGTGAAATGGCTGAAGTTTCCCGATACTCTCATGGTCCAAATTAAGTGGAAGGACTTTGAGACAATCTTTTATAGGAAGTATTTCCATGGCCACGTGCAAGATAAACTCGATCGAGAATTCCAGAACTTGCAGGAAGGTAATATGATTGTGAGTGAATAGGTAGTTGCTTTTGCTCGTCTAGAACATTTTCCGTGGCCTTTGACTTCGACGAGCGATGGCCAAAGAAGTTCTTAGAAGGGCTTCAATTGTGGTTAAGATTGAAGGTGATGGCGTGTCGATGTTAGACCGTTGCTGAGATGGTCGAAATGGTTTTTTGATTTAAGGACGAGTACAAAAAATTTATGGAAGATCGTCTTAAAGGGAAGTTTAAATCGTCCTTTGTTGCACGTTTCTCCTTCTCGAGCATACCAAGTTCTAGCAGCTCTAGAAAGAAGAGAAAGGAGAATGACAGTGGTTTCTCCAGTGGTAGGTACAGTTTTACTGGCCTTAGTCAATCAAGCCCCGGTAGCCTCAGTCAGGCTGATTCTAGTGCACCTAGGGGTAGATCTTGCTACATTTGTAGCCTGGTGGGCTATCTTGTGGCAAATTGTCCCCGTGCACAACAAGTGCTAGGACAATCTGTGTACTACAATTGTGGGAAGACGGGACACATTCAAAGACCTTGCCACGAACCTCTCAAGAAAGTAGGGAGCACACCACAACAACCGTCGTCGGGGCATGTCTTCATCATTGCCGCCTTAGATGCGGGAATCTCAGGGGATGTTGTGAAGGGTAAGGACTCGTAGATCTGTGATATATAACCCTCCTTGTGCTAATTGTAATATCCTTGTATTATGAACTGTTACTCAATTAAGGATGTTACTTTACTGATGTGCGTGTGTTTAGTCATTAGGTTTTTTTCTTGTGGCAGGTCGAATGGTCAAGGTATTGTTTGACTCAGGAATACCTTTTTTTGCATCTCTGAGTCATTTACGACGAAGTTGGAAGATAGACCAGTTAGACTGGCCTTCCAGCTCAATGTCATAACGTCGCTACGAGAGCACATCTTAGCTTGGAAATATCTGCGGTCTGTTGGCATGGAGCTGAATGGTAGAGAATTTGATGCTAGTCTTATTATCGTAGACATGCAGGAGTATGATATGATACTCGATATGAACTGGCTAGCTCATCAGTTTGCTCCGATCGACTGTGCTCGTAAGAAGATGTATTTTAGCTCTACTGTTGGAGATTCCTTCTTTGTGCAAGGTGGGTGCTAGGAGAGAGCCTAAACTTGTTATTTCAACAATGAATGCTTATAAGTCATTAGTGAAGGAATGTGTAGGGTATCTAGTCATGACATCTCAGTAGTGTGTGAATACCCTGACCTTTTTCCTGACAAGTTGTTTGGCATACCATCTCATAGGAAAATAGAGCTTTTTATCGATCTAGTGTTGGGAGTTGGCGTAGTTTCGAAGCCTCTGTATCGCATGACACCAACGGAATTGCGGGAACTCAAGTCGCAACTACAAGAGTTGTTGGATAAGGATTTTATCAGGTCGAGTGTCTCTCTATGGGAAGCGCCTGTCTTGTTCGTGAGGAATAAAGACGGTTCACTTCGATTGTGCATAGACTATCGAATGTTGAACCAAATTACAGTAAAGAACAAGTACCTTCTGTCTCGTATTGATGACCTGTTCGATCAATTGCAGTCTGCCTTGGTATTCTCAAAGATTGATATGAGGTTTGGGTATCACTAGCTGAGAATCTGTGACTTAGACATACGAAAGACTGCCTTGTAAACGTGGTACAATTACTTTGAGTTTACAGTTATACCTTTCGGCTTAATCAATGTTCTTACCACATTCATGAACTTAGTGAACAAGATATTCTAGCCTTTTCTAGACCAGTTCGTGATGGTGTTCGTTGATGATGTTTTGATTTACTCTCTGGACTCATGCCTTACATTTAAAGGCAATACTGGACATTTTGAAACAACATCAGCTATACGTCAAATTCTTCAAGTGTGAATTTAGATTGAGGGAGGTCATGTTCCTTGGCTATCTTATCTCTGGAGAAGGCATTAAAGTGGATTTGGCCAAAGTATAGGTGATGAACAGTTGGGAGAGATCCAAGAATGTCTCGGAGATCAGAAGCTTATTGGATTTGACAGGCTATTAGAAGAAGTTCATTAAGGATTTCTCCTTTATAGCCGTTCTTTTAATGGAGTTGACACGAAAGGGAGTCCCATTTTTTTAGGATCACAATTGTGAGGCAAGTTTCAACGAGTTAAAGGCTCGTTTTTCTCCATTCCCGTTTTAACTCTTCTTTTTGGAAATGGTGGCTTCACGGTGTATAGTGATGTTAGTGGCGTTACATTGAGTTGTGTTCTAATGTAGCATGGTAACGCCATAGTCTATGCATCCCGCCAACTGAAGGACCATGAGAAGAATTATCCTACCTGTGACTTGGAAATGACTGCTGTGGTGGTCGCACTTAAGCAATGACGACACTACCTGTATGGAGAGCAGTTTGAGGTCTTTATTGATCATTAGAGTCTAAAATACATATTCACTCAGAAGGACCTTAACATGAGGCAACGTAGATGGGTGGAGTATCTGAAAAACTATGATTTTAGCTTGTCCTATCACTTTAGGAAGGCCAATGTGGTTGTTGATGTCCTAAGTTGGTATAGACATGCGATGGCAAGTCTAATGATGAGAGAATGGACAATGTTGGAAGACTTGGTAGGCTGTAGGCCTAAGAGGATGGCCCACGGGATGGTGGGCGCTTGGGTGGCTCACTTGTCTGTTCACCCTAAGCTAAGCTGGTGGAATTCATCATTGTCCATCAGCAGACAGATCCTTTCGTTTAAGCCACATTTGAGAAGTTAAGGGTTGGAGAAGAACCTTATTTGTCTATTGGAGCATATGGAGCATGAGAAGACCAGGCAGAGGTAATTAGATGTTGTCCATCGATCTAAGTACACTATTTATTCAGGAAGTACCAAGATTTATTAGAACTTGAAAAGGAGTTTTTGGTGGCCTACCATGAAGAAGGATATTACTGACCACGTGCCAATGTGCACAACCTGTTAATTGGTCAAGGCAGAGCATCAGAAACCTGGATGAATATTGCAACCACTGGACATTTCGGTATGAAAATGGGAGCATGTTTCTATAGACTTTATGACTAGGTTGCCACGTACTAGTAAGAAAAACAACACCGTGTAGGTGATCATGGATCGGTTAACCAAGTCAGTCCATTTCCCCTTGCTATTCGGGTGAAATTTTCGGTGCATCGATTGGTAGAATTATACATGACAGAAGTTTGGTTGCACAGTGTTCCTGTGTCCATTGTGTCTGATCGAGACTCAAGGTTCACTTTAATGTTTTGGAGGACCCTACAGGTGACTTTTGGTACAATACTTAATTTTAGCACATCATTTCACCATCAATCAGATGGTCAAATAGAGAGGACTATTCAGACGCTGGAAGACATGTTGAGGGCTTGTGCTTTGGACCTGCAATGGAGTTGGGAAGAACATTTATCATTGGTGGAGTTCAACTATGACAATAGTTATCATTCCAACTTGGGATGGTGCCATTCGAAGCATTATATGGTAGATCGTGTAAGTCCTTAGTTTGTTGGAAAGAAGTAGGCGAACGACAACTTTTTGGTTCGGAAATCATGCAGTTGTATGTAGATAGATTTGATTTGTTAAAGGCTTCTAACTACATAGAGTTGACAAAAGAGTTATGTCGACTAGAGAAGGAGATTGTTGGAGTTCCGGGTGGGGGATTAAGTATTCCTAAAGGTATCGCCAATCAAAGGTGTGGTGAGGTTCAGGAAGTGCTAGAAATTGAATCCCCATTATATCGGTCCGTACGAAATCATATAAAGGGTTGGTGAGGTCATATATCGATTGGACCTACTACTGAAATTGTCGTTAGTCTATAATGTTTTTCATGTCTCTATGTTGAGGAAGTGTCTAGTAGATGTGTCGCATGTGATTCCGGTACAGTCAGAGGTACTTCGCCAAGATGTGTCCTTTGTGGAGGATGTTGTCTAAATTATTGACAGGAAGGAATAAGTACTACGGAACAAGGTGATCCCATTTGTTCTGGTAAGATGACAACATCATGGTATCGAGGAGGTCACTCGGGAGCGTGAGGATGCAATGATGGTCTAGTACCGTACCTTTTCGCCTATCAATGATTTCAAAGGTGAAATCCTTTGTCAGGTGGGTAGGTTGTAATACACTAAAATTCATTTGTATTTGTAATTAATCACAATTAATGAATTTTGAATATGGATGGGTGTTACTGGCATTTCAGTCCTTATTTGTGGGTTTGATGTATGTTTTCTTGGACTTTGATCTTAGTTTTGGGACCTGAATCATAACTGGAGGTGCACTTGCTTGACGCACTTTTGTGGCACATTAAGGTAGTGCAACTGGATCAATTCAGTTAATTTAGTTACAATTATTTTCTATGGGTGGGACCTTACGTGGTGTTTTCTCCTGGAGTGGAGTAGTTGAGCACGCACCCAGTGGAGCTATTGAGGTGGCGGTGGAGTGGTTGTGCCAGAAACACAACCGAGGTTCTTGTGGAATGATTGGCCATGCACACAATCAAACCACGAAAGCAGTAGCTATATAAGAGGAATGCGAGGCTTTCACTGCAAGCTAAGGCACCTCCACCACCTTCTTCTTCAGTAAGCCTCGAGTCTTCTCCTCCTTCAAAAGCCTTCTTCCTATTCTTCTTTTTAAGGTGGACGTTGACGTAAGAGAAGACGATTACTGTACATCGTCTTTAATGTGCACACTACACTTTTGCTCAATTTTCGACAAATCTGATATGGTTCTATTCCTCGTGAGATTCTGAATGTAATGGAAGTAATTTCATGATTTTTTGGTTGTTTGTGCGTTTTTTAATCTAAAAATCTAAAAACGATCAATACTATTCATTTAAGGTATTTTTTAATGATTTATTGAACCCTGATGCATGAAAATTGATAATTTCAGTTCCATAATGTTGCTTGAATGATTTTCTAGATATTGGTACCTGTTTTGGTAAGTTTCATTGAGTATATGTCAGAAATGTAGTTTGTCATTAATGGGTTTAGAGCGTCTGGTGGTTTGCAACCAGAATAGTTGCCTGGGGCACACCCCTCAGGCGCACATGGGAGGAGCACCAGAGTGGTGGACCTCCCAGGCACACCTGGCAAGGTAGCTACAAGTTGGTTTAGGTTATACCTTGAGTGTTTACTTGGTTGTTTGCATATGTAATCCTGTTGAATGAGATCTTGATAATATAAGTAACATGATGATTTATAAATGGTTTGAAAACAAGTTTCAAGGAAAGTTTGATAATGTTTTAAAAGGTATTTTTGTAGTTCTTCTTGTGTACGTGGCCAAGAGACCGGTGGGTCGTCTGTTTGGACCTGAGGGTGTGATGATGCTCTCAGAGTGTCTGGTATGCCTCCCTAGTTGAGGTTGGAAACCAAGAGGTCATAGACAAGTGTTCGGCTTTCCATAGAGACATGTAACTCCTGAGTTGTCATTCATGAGGTTGAGGTGTTCTCCGGACTTGGAGGTATGAGACTTTAAATATTCTGGATAGCGAGACTCAGGATACCGTCAGTACCTAGTGGTATCGTGGTAGCGGACAAAGGAGATATAAGACTTTTGTATAGCTGGACGTGATACCTTGGTTGTTACGGGTGTCGAGTTGTGCTTGGTACTGTCGAATCTAAGTGTAGGGTTCAAGTACCGAGTAGGACGCCAAGAAGACGTATCCTGTGATCTATTTCTCAGGTGGAAGGACAATTCGCTCAGGAGTAGGGTGAGTAGGTTTTTTAGGTGTGAGGTTAGGCTTTTGAGTGTGTTATGATGACTTGAATTAGTCATTATACGTAGAAGCTATATTCCAGACGAGTATTGATTTTGGAATATCTGAATTTAGTACGTGTTTTAATGGAAAAATGTCAGTTACGTTTTCTGAATTTAACATTGTAGTTTTTCTATAACTGAAGGTTTAGCATAACTGAAGGTTTTATACCTTGCAGTTATTTGTATTTAAATGGGGTATGGTGGCACCAAATAGTGGACAACACCATCTGGAAAATTTCCATCTGTAATTTCCATTGTTGCATAGTGCAGAGCTCCTCTCCCCATCTCTTATCCGTGAATGTAGCCTTAGGGGGAACTACGTAAAATCTGATTGTTTTATCTCTGTGTGTGTGTTTTTGCTTTAATCTATTTTTCTGCATAACAAGCTGGTATCAGAATTAGGTTCGATCTCATGTCGTTCTATAGTATCAAGGTGGACAAATTTACCGGGAAAAATAGTTTTAGTTTATGGTAGATTAAGATTCGAGCCCTGTTGAAACAACAAGACATCTGGACACCTCTCATGAAGAACAATCTATCAGAGATTGAACCTACTGATCTCACTACTCAAGAGGAGAAAGCTTATTCAACCATCCTTCTCTGTTTGGCTGATGAGGTAATCATTGAGGTAGCTGATGAAGAAATCGCTGCAGGTTTGTGACTGAAATTGGAGAGTATATATGACAAAATCCTTGACCAACAAACTCTTGTTAAAGCAGCGGTTGTTCTCTCTTCGGATGAAAGAAGGTACTTGTCTCAAATCTTACCTAGATCAATTAAATACCTTGCTCATGGAGTTAAGGAATATTGATGTAAAAATTGAAGATGAAGATGCTGCTCTTTTACTGTTAGTTTCTCTTTTACAATCTTATGAGAACTTTGTCCAATCTTTTGTCATTGGCAAAGATTCCATAATCCTAGAAGAAGTTCGGTCGAATTTGCATACTCGAGAACTAAGGCATATGGCATCAAGTTTTGGAATGGAAGGTGCAGCAACACTGACTGCAACAGAGAAATCAAGAGGACGGCAGGAGAGAAAAGATAACAAAGGGAAGTGGAGAGGGAAGTCAAAGGGAAAATATCCTAATCCTAAGGATATTTGTAACTATTGCAAGGAGTCAGGGTATTAGAAAGCTGAATGTCTCGAGAAGAAAACTAAACCTCAAGTAGCTACTGTTGTTTAGGAAGAAACATCTTCTAAAACAGCTGTGGCTTTCACAGTTACAGAAGTTTAAGGATTGGCTAATAGCTAGATCCTTGATTTAGGGGCTTCTCATCATATGTGTACTGGTTTTCAACATATGAAGAAGCTGATGGGGGTTTAGTCTCTATGGCTAATGGCAACATGTGCAAAATGGTGGGACTGGGCACCATAAAATTACAGATGTGTGATGGTACTGTCAGAAATCTAAAGGGTGTTCGGCATGTCTCCCTTAATTAGGGAAAATCTAATTTCCTTAATAACCCTTGATAATAAAGGGTATAGGTATTCAGGAGGAGGAGGTGTCATTCGTGTGACGGTGCCATGGTAGTTATGAAAGGTATAAAGAATGGCTCTTTATACAGCCTTCAAGGTAAAACAGTTGAAGGAACTGCTGCTGTTTCACTACATTCAGACCAAAATTACATGAAAATTTGGCATATGAGACTTGCCCATTTAGGACAAAAGGGTATGCAACTTTTGAGCCAAAGAGGACTTCTAGAAGGGCACAAAATTTTTGTTTTAGATTTGTGTGAACACTGTATTTTTGGGAAACATCGGAAAGTGCATTTTACTAAGGTTGAACATTCAACAAAAGGGACATTAGATTATATTCATGCTGATTGTTAGGACCTGCGCAAAATCCATCATTAGGAGGGTCAAAATATTTTTTGTTAATAATAGATGACTACTCTAGAATGGTATGGATTTATGTAATGAAGCACAAGAGTGAAGCCTTGAAGTTCTTCAAAGAATGGTAGGTTTTGGTTGAAAACCAAATAGGGAAGAAAGTTAAACGGCTAAGGACTGACAATGGCTTGGAGTTATGCTCGAATGAATTTAACTTTTTTTGCAGGGAGGCTGGAATAGCTCGACACAAGACTATTTCTCACACTCCACAACAAAATGGAGTAGTTGAGCGTATGAATAGATCACTTCTTGAAAGAGCACAATGCATGATATCTAATGCTGTTTTGAGCAAAAAATTTTGGACAGAGGCAATTACTACCACAGCATATGTCACAAATAGATGTCTTTCTTCAGCCATCCAAAACAGAATTCCTCTTGAGGTTGCTGAAGAAGTAGATGTTGAAAATCAAGATCCAGTTTCTTATAAAGAAGCAATTGAAAGTTCTAAATCAGCTTAATGGATTTCGACTATGCAAGAGGAAATGGAATCATTCAAGCAAACTCACACTTGGGAGTTAATTTTACCTCGTAAGGACAGGAAGACAGTCGATTGCAAGTGGGTTTTCAAAAGAAAGAAAGGACCTCATGAAGATACTCTAACAAGATTTAGAGTTCGTTTGGTAGCTAAAGGTTACAGCCAATGAGAAGGGGTGGACTTCAATGAGGTGTTCTCACAAGTGGTAAGACGCACATCTATTAGAGTTTTATTAGCTATTGTTGCATCCCAAAATTTTGAATTAGAACAATTAAACGTTAAAACAACATTTCTGCATGGAGATTTGGAAGAAGATATAATAATGGATCAACCAGAAGGTTTTCATCCAACTAAGCCTAATCATGTGTGTAAATTGTTGAAATTGTTGTATGGACTAAAATAGTCCCCCAGACAGTGGTACAAGAGGTTTGATGCATATATGACTAAAATTGGCTATAGAAAAAGTCTACATGATTGCTATGTTTATTTAAAAGGACTTGCTGATGGATCTTATATCTGCCTATTACTATATGTTGATGATATTTTAATAGCATTTCAAGATAAATCTGAAGTTGAGAGCCTAAAAACACTTCTTAGCTTTGAATTTGAGATGAAGAATCTCAGAATTGCTAGGAATATTTTAGGAATGGAGATATACAGAGATAGAACAGCTGGGAAGCTATTTTTTATCACAAAAGAATTATATTTAAAAGGTCCTACAGAAATTTGGTATGAACATTTCAAAATCTGTTAGCACCCTTTTTGTTAAAAATATCTATTTGTCTTCAAGTATGGCTCCAACAACTGAATTTGAGATTGCTTATATGAAAAAGGTTCCTTATTCAAATGCTGTGGGAAGTTTAATGTATGCAATGGTCTGCACTCGACCAGATATTGCATGTTCATTAAGTATAGTTAGTAGATTTATGTCTAATCTGGGAAGAGAACATTGGCTAGTTGTAAATAGAATACTAAGCTATCTGAAGGGAACAACTGATGTTGGGTTGATATATGGGAGCAACATAAACTGTCAGGTTGTTGGTTATTCAGATTCAAACTTCGCAGTTGATGTAGATAACAAAAGGTCTACGATCGGATATGCTTTCACAGTAGGTGATGCAGTTGTCAGTTGGAAGGTCACTTTTCAGCCTACAGTTTCTCTTTCAACAACAGAAGCTGAGTATATGGCAATGACGGAGGCTGTTAAGGAAGGAATATGGTTAAAGGGTCTTATTGGAGATTTAGGATGGCATCAAGATCACACAACAATTTATTGTGATAATTTGAGTGCCATCTGTCTGGTCAAAGACTAGGTGCATCATGAAAGGACGAAACATATAGATGTGAGATATCATTTCCTTAGGGCAGAAAGAAGAATTAACATCAAGAAAATTTCAACTCATGATAATCCTGCAGACATCTTTACAAAAGGAGTCTCGGAAGGTGAGCATTGCCTTGACTTGCTAAATGTTTACAGTTGGAGATAAACTCCAATCCAAGGGGGTTGTTGATGGGGGAAGATTCAAGTCAAGGAGGAGAATTGTTATTCCAGATGGGTATTGAAGATTCTGGAATATTTGAATTTAGTACGTGTTTTAATGGGAAAATGTCAATTACGTTTTCTGAATTTAACTTTGCAGTTTTTCTATAATTGAAGGTTTTATACCTTGCAGTTATTTGTATTTAAATGGGGTATGGTGGCACCAAATAGTGGACGACACCATTTGAAAAATTCTCATCCGTAATTTCCATTTTTGCATAGTGCAGAACTCCTCTCCCCTTCTCTCATCCATGGACGTATCCTTAGGGGGAACCACATAAAATCGATTGTTCTATCTGTGTGTGTGTGTTTTTGCCTTAATCTATTTTTCCACATAATAGAGGGTTCCTCAGGTAGAGGAATATCAGAATGAGTAGACTTTTTCACAGGGTGGTTGTCCGTGATAGTGCAGGTTCCGAGGTGGTCTTCGATGGTCTGCTTGTGGCCAGAGTAGGTTACATGACGTTAAGTAGCTTGACTCATGGTGGTTTTGTTTCCTATGTATATTTCTATGGTTTTTGGCCATTAGGGCCCGATTTTTGTTATATGGATGATTTCTAGTGGATTTGGTGAAAATGAAAATGATTTTGTAAGTTGTGTTGTTATATGGATAATTTTCAGTCGATTTGAAAAGAAAAGAATAATTTGAAAAGTTATTTTATGGCAAGGTTTTCATTTAGTTTTCTCGTGGTTTTTGTAGGTTGTACACAAGTGACTTTTTGGTCACTCACACATGTTTTCTAGGTGGTTTTAGCTGCAGGTGTAGATGGTAGTTAGTGTTTCACTAGTGCATATAGCTGGGATCATTAGCTGCACACTTTAGGTTCTTAGTTGTCTTGATATCTTAGTTAGTCTTTAATTTATTTTTTTAAAAAAATTGTGTTTAGTTTTTAATTGGGCTAATGAAATTGGGGTTAATGGCCTAGGTCGTTGCATTTATCTTCATAAAAGCTACAAAAAATACTGTTTGACAAAAAGTCAACTTTTCTTAATATGCTGCGTAAGAGAAAGCGTTTTCAAATGCAACTTAAGTTAACATTTGACAGGGTGTCGGATGAGCTCTATTTAATATTGATAATCCATCGATAGGCTTCTATAGAGTTGAGAATTGATTACTTCAAATGTTTAGTACTTTTTTTTCTTGAATCTTTGATTTTGACATCCTTGGCTTCTCCAAATATACATCGTATCCATGTCCCTGTTCATCTTCATTTCTTTGTATATTGAAGCTTTAGTTTCATTATTGAGTAGTAGATCAAAATTTTCTTTCGCAATCTTTTGTACTTTCTTATAATTGATTTTATTTTTAAAATTCATTTCGTCTAATCATTTTCAGCCTTATTGGTCTATATGTTCATTGCTCCTCATAGCTTAAGATGTTTAGTTGTTGAATCATTGAATTGATAACAAAATTACAAAATTATGATTCGAAGAATCAAAAAACTAAACAAGCACATGTAATGGCAGCTGTGTATCTCATTACTTAGGTTCAGAGCATGATCATTATCAAAATCGCAAAAGAGATGGTTACTTTCAGCCCCCATCTTTTTATTTCCCAAATTGAAAGCATCAACTTTATCAAAAATCGCAAGATTATTACCATTATCCTTCATTTTAATATGCATTGATATTGGTACCAAGTAGAGTATACTATAAATTTGTAGGTTGGTAATATTATACTTTTAGGTTGAGTATAATATATCGTTCTTGCTGCACATGCCTTAAAATAGGCAAGGGAAATTTTTTGTTTTTGATAAAAAGTTCTGCATCTAGTAGGTTTGGCATGCAACTCCTCAGTTGGAGTAATGTACCAGATTAGCTATGCTTTGTTTGGTAAGTAAGGAAATATTAATCCTACGTAAACAAGATGTAAAAGATCATTATTTAATCTAAGTAAATGACTTCTGTTTGCATTCAAACATGGTAACAGAAACAGCCCTGTATCCTAAAATGACATGAATTCAATAATTAAGCTTTGAAAGATACTTTCCATATGATTGAGAAGTGTGCCTACAATTGTCGAAGTAGTTGATTGCTTGAGAATGGAAGTTGTTCTTGATCTGGAATTTACCTGGTTATTATTATTTTTTAAAATATATTGGCATGAAACGTGTTTCTCCTTTCTTTTCTTGCTGGAGTGTCAGAACACCAAAGATTTGGGGCCTATGCTGCTGCAGGTTCAGGGCAAATCTGAAGTTCTGTATGGTCAATATTATGAACCTTGGAAGCCTTTCTTTGGCAGATAACTTACTGTAGGAATAAAAAATTAGTCAGTGTTGCCTTATCATATTTTTATTTCTGACACACACAGATTTCATTTAGGGTATAATTTTAACTCTTTGTTCACTGACTATAATAATTGTCTTATAGATTCATTGCTATCCTACCATTTATAGTATCAAAAAAGTTTGATTTAAGTTTGACTTGCATTTTGCTTTAGCAGAATCATGTTCATGTAGATAATTGTGCAATATCACAACAACAAAAAATATCCAATTGCCCTCTCTGATGTCCTTTTTTTAATCCTTTAAGATCTCTTGCCTGGATGGAAGCAGACAATGGAAAAATATCATGAGGGGGCACTGTAAGTTTCTAATGTTGTACTCAATGTGTTTCAAAATTTATATGTAAACCATTAAAAATTTTCTTGGGTTGGTAATAGTAAAATTTCTTCCTCAAATAGCCAAAGAGTTGATGATAAATTGTCATTTGAGGTTTTTGAATTGGTGTTTGTCATGTGCTGGTAATCTGGTGTATTTAAAGATTCTATCAAGTAATTTTTTTTCAGGCTATCAAAAATTGTCACAACTTCAGTTATTAATAAATAAGTAATTAAATGTAATATCCGTGAAAAGATGTAATCATGCATGAAGGGTTGATATTTAGATGAGTTGGGATTTGATTACTTGTAATTATATGAATATTTAATGGTAATCAAAAGAAATTGCGTTTGTTTCTTAGGCATTGTTTGAAAGGTCTGAGCACTATAATTTAGGCACACATTCTAGACACACATTGTAGTCATAGATTATAGGCACACAAACCTATCACACAGTAAATAGTTAACTACCGTATTTGTCAGAATGCACAGTAACCACTGTTATGTCAGTTTGTCGCCTGTCATGCTGCCTGCGTCACCTCCACACCTCACCTAGTCATGCCATACCCTGCATCGTCTACTCCTTGTCAATCGACGTCGTGTCTCCCCGCCATACCCTGCTTGAACGACTGTTGGCAGTCAATGATGGCAATCGATGACAAAATTCGAGCAATATAAATAAGGATGGGGGAGGAAGCATCGAGTTGGAGTGAGAACCTGAGAGTGAAACCACAGAGAAAGAAAAGGGAGAGGGTCAGTAAAGCTTGCCAGAGGCAGTGGGATTCGTCGAGAAAAAAGGAAGTCATCGGAACCACAATCAAGCAAAACAAAACTGAACATCTAAATAGGGTGCTCCAACCACAAACAAACATGGCATCCTTAACAGGATACCTCAAATAACACACAATAAACAACTCACATCTAAGGGGCCCTCCAAGTCACCAAAAAACAAACCCAAACAAGTAATAAACTGTAACGACCCCCAAATCCACTAACCTAGTTATAAATTTTTATTTAATTATTTTTTATCTTTATTATTAACCAACAATTACACTAATAATACAACTAAGGCTTAGTATCCTGAATAGTAAATAAATCCACTAAAAAAATTAGAAATAAAACTAAACTAACATTTATCTGGATCCCTGATGTGTGGCGACGTGACTTCTTTTATTTGCACTAGCAACTAATCACTATTATCTTGTATTTGTCAAAACACAAAAAAATAAAGTACACATGAGTGATTACTCGACGGTTACTTAACATGCATCCCATCTAATAACTTGACAACTTATGTCGAGGGCAACTAAACACAGGCATCCCATCTAGATGTCGTCAAACCAAAGGCAATCTACTGACATTCAACACATAAGTACTGGCATCCCTTTTAGATACCGCAACACCAAATCAGGCAGTTTACCATCTCCTGGTAGGCCACAAAACCATAAAATCATGCCTTTAAAATCATTTTTTCTTTTTTCTTTTTAAAATCATATGCATGCACTTTTTAAAACATTTCTATGCATGCCTGAGATGACCACTCTTGCTTAATTAAGTTTAAAATCACATAAAGTACATAGCTTAGTTCCACGCACTTTCTAGTGGACCAAATAGCTAATGGTGTCTGAATACCTTTTATAGCATCCAGGACACCCACAGTAAGCACCAGAACAAACATAGAGACTCTCTTCTATGCAACACAGTCTCCTTTGGACCAGCACAACCAAAAGTCACGGAGCCTTTGTTTTCAAACAATGGCCCACTCAGGACCTAAATCACGAAGCCACTATTCCTAAAACACTATGCCTCAGTAGGTGTCAAACCACGACTTTCTCTAGGCCTAGAGCCTGATTTTCTAAACCAGGACTGTATAAATCAAAAACACAAACAGTGTGTTGAATTGTCCAGCGTTAAGCAGATAATATTGGCTACAAGCAGTCTGCCAAAGTGCGACCAATGGTATCTACATTGCCACGGTGAAGCTACTCTGTACAGGAGTGATCACTGTCCTGTGATTTTTCTATCTGAAGAATCCTTATAAAGTCAACTCTTCCTGGAAAGATAGTCTTGTCTCTTAGGACGCTACAAGTTATGGGACACATGTCCCACCCTCACTGGCCTTCACAAGGTATACCTCCTCACGACGTCATCCATATGGTGTTTAGGAGGAACTTTCATACCTCAACACACGATAACACCTGAGTCTCAATACTTCTAGCGATAGCAGAAGTATCATGTTACAAAACACCTCAACTCGTAGACTTCAACTTTAGCCTTGAAACGACAATCAAAGAGTATCACACCTCCAAGACTTGATGAACCTCAGTCTCAGGTCTCTTGACCCAACGTAAATAAAAAGCACTAGAAAACTCTTTGCAAACTATTTTCAAATCTATGCTTTTCTCTTTTGAAAACTCTTCTTTTGGAAAATCATTTCAAAAACCTTTAAATATCTTTTAAAACTCAAGAAACATTGTGTTTAGCAGCGATACGAAACCAGAGATCGAGAAACCACAAGCAAGGTACAGCCTCGATATCTCCTTTGTTTAGTCCAAACAAGCACACCTTGGGAGTTTCTACGTTCATGAGCACCACGCTTAGCCTACGATCACTACTTAAGAAAATACCAACAAAAACGTTCTCTAAGTGTCAAACTTATCCAGAAGACACAACAACAGAGCAACCACAACCAGAATTCTATTTTCTGGTGCTGAAGTGTAAGATATCTATTGACTCGTGTCCTTCGAGAGTATAGTCAGATTGGCTTAAATACCTAAAATAGTGCCACTGAATATTTCATTCAGTGCACCGCACACAAAATCACACAAACCCTAAACCTAAAGATGATATCATGATCCTAAAGTTCAGTCTAAATCATCTAAGGGAAAGTCTGTTATTTCTAAAACATATCATCTTTTATTTACCCATATCCCAGATGATCTTTTGATTATTCATTTTAAGTAAATTTTATAATTATTCTAATGGTTATCTTAATCATTTATGTTATTATAATTATCTCTCTAGGATTAATATATATATATATACAACACACACACACACACACACACACACACACCCATATATATATATATATATTAATCAAAACAATTAAACATCTTAATATCGGATCAGGGCCTGGATCGACAGATCGAAATGGAACGGTCGACCGAACTTAGACTCAAGACACTAGATCGACAGACTGAAGAACAACACTGTTGACCTAAATCTCCTAGTCGACCGAACCAGGAGCTTTGTCAACACTTAAGACTTTCAGAACAGTAGATTAAATGAATTTGGTCGATCGAATCAGGGGCTAAGGAGACGATCTGCAGTAAAAACGACATACCAATATAATTCGACACATCAAACCAGAGACAACAGTAGGACACTCTAAAATAGGACCTAAAATCCAATCCTGTAAACCACCAACACAAATCATGCAAGTCATATATTAAAATGAAGATCTTGATGAGATCTTCCAAACTAGACAAGATCATAGAGATCCATTATGTGGATCTCGAGAAATCAATGGAAAATACAAAAGGTGTATTATTCATCTTACACAATAAATACGGTCTTAAATGGCCCATAAATGCTCAATAAATATAATAAAATTACTACAATTACGAGCATATTATCATGTACAAAAAGAAGTCTACGGGGTGTGTACCTCTACCGAAGGTGCGACGGCGACGAATGACGAACGGCGACGCACCTCCCCATTCCTGGCTACGAGTAGCTTCTCTCCTTCTCGCAACGGCGGTGCAACGGTAGTGGTGGTATTCCCTTCCTCTGGCCATCTCTCTCTCTCTCTCTCAACCCTCTATCATCTTTTTCTCATTCTCCCTCTCTCTTTCACTCGTCGTGAAGAATATGGAGAAGAAGAAAAAGAGGAAGGGGTGGGAGGAGTGGGACCCAAGACAGAAAAAGAAAGAAAGGAAGGAAGGAAGAAAAGAAAAGAAAAAGAAAAGGAAGTCATAGTATGAGATTAAATCATGCGACTTTTCACGTTCACGTGATTTCCGTTAATAGAGACCAGTCACTTAAACACGCTAATCGAACTCCGCAGCCCAGAACAAACCCATAAAACTCTTACGATGGTCGATATAGCACTTGAACTACACAACACCAACTGGTCAGAAACCCACAATCCAGGCTTAAGACACTATGGAAGACATGTCTAATATTAGACATTGGAGTTTCCAACGCCCAATACACCTGCTCATCTTAATTATCTGGTCAAAATACTACTTTTAAATCTGGATCGTTACATAAACATTTGGGAACCCATTAAGTCGCCCAGAAACAACGATACATCAAAGTCTTCCAGAGCAATAATCAAACCATAAAATAAATAGCAAGCCTCTGAGGACTCATTAGGTTATTCAAAAACAAACTAAACAACGACAACTATTTAAAGACTTATGAAGTCACCTATAAATAACAACAGAAGAATGGAATTACAGGCATCCTCTGTATCGACACAAGAGCAAACAACACCCGACAAAGATACCAAACAATAAAAGACAACAGGCAATACACATCTGGATAGTCTCTCGCTTCACTTAGATGCAACAACAAGAGGATGGAGTTGCAGACATCCTTCGCACTGACACAAGAGCACCTAATAGACAACAGACAACAACAACAGCACAACTAAGGAACAACTAACAATGATTAATCATACAAGAGCAAACAACAAGCAACAACATTCAGAAAAATCAAAATAATCAATTGTCCATCAACGTCAAATCATGGAGGATTACACAGGAGGCAGCCAACCACAACACCTCTCCTCCTATAACTAGCATCAATAGCCCAACACAGGATGGTGACAAGAAAAACACGTCTTTTGGTCGACTGATCGTGGGGTATTTAACTTCCTTAAAGGAATCAGAGTATGCCTCTGCAAATGTCTTGTCTTTCCACAGTTATTTTGCATCAGTTTGACCAATACGCACAGTAGACGTGCACAATCCTATGAGACAAGACTCATCTGATCTCATACATAGTAAGGTTTCCTACCTTGCATACTCACATTGAGTCTTATCTAGAGCACCACTATTGCCACTCTTGTGGGTCACACGGTGCTTAATCCATATGAAATTAGTGGGTAGCACCAAACACTACATTCTACAGAGTTGTGGAGCTTAAATGAACCATTCTACTCAAATGAACACAGCTTTGTACTTCATCAAACAAAGAAATCAACAAATAAGGTGAAGGTATGTAAAATACGGAGTCATCTATCAAACATCCCTACGCTAGTGTTTCTACGTAACCTATGCTTTGATACGACTTTGTAGCGACCCTCAAGTTGCTATTTAAAAACCTAGTTACATTTTTTTTACATCAATTTTAAAACTAGATTTAGCAATAATCAATATAAATAGAAGCATTATTAACTAAATTAAACTGAATACTTACTCAAAATCTTGATGTGTGGTTGAGTGATTCCAACTCCACATGTACTAGTAAACTCCTACTCCTAACCTGTATCTGTGGAAAACATCAAATAAACACACATGAGTGACCATTGAAAGGTCACCCAGTATACAATCCACCCACACATATATACACACACAATTCTAGCATCTCTCTTGGAAGCTGCCATATTACAATAGGGCAATATTCCATTGCCTAGCTAACAACAATTTCTTTTAAAACAATTGTCTTTGAAACTATTTTCTTTTTAAAACTGTATGCATGCTTTTTAAAATCTTTATACACTTGAAATGGCTACATCTATTAAATCAAGTCCACAATCATACAAAGTGTCACACCAAGTACTGAGTCTCTTGCTCTGTCTGCATAGACATCATACCACAAGAACCAGTAGAAATTCATATTTCTAAAAAACACAATGCCACTTATGGACGCAAACAACACAATGTCACCCACGGACATAAACAATACAATTCAAAAAGTACTGGCCATATGCAGTTGTTAGGGAAAAAAATCCTAAACCCGTTGCACTGCCACAGACAGTCGCAACCATTTGTCTCGGCTCGTAGGCCTCCATTATGTGTAGTGTTGTACGGCGCCAAGTAAACGATACTCAGCCACAAGTAGTCTTCCGAAGCCGGACCAATGATGTCTACATTGCCGTAGACAGACCACACTGTGGAGAAGTCTACTTGTCTCAGCATTCCGTCTCTCTACAGGACCCTTACTATGCTATCCTTTCTCAGGAAAGTCGTCCTCTCTCAGGATCACACCACAAAGTACGCTTCTTTTCAACGTTCTAGTATTAGTCTCTGTATCTCAAACGACTAGAGGCTCCTCATCCCTGGACTCAGCTGACACCTAATAGTCTCGGTATCTATACTAATTAGCGTATCATGTCCAGTTATATAGATGTCTCATATCTCTTGGGTTTGTTGCCACGATACCTCTATGTACAGTCAATACCCTTGGTCTTCGATACTTAGAATAAGTGGAGTGTCATATCTTCAAGTTCAATCGGCATCTCGACTCGTGGACTTCAACGTTGGTTTTGTGAACGATAATCTAAGAGTATCATACCTGTAGGATCAGAGAAACACTTATCTCAGTCTCTTAGTCATATGACTTCAACCTAAGCGACGTGTCTGACCACCCAGGAAAGCGGTCAACATTCCTTGATTCTGCCAACACGACCCTTTTGGTTGTTGGTCCACCACAAACAGAAAATTACGGAATTTTTTTTCCAAAATCATAGCAAAATTATGTATTTGTTTTTCTAAAACTCTTTTGAAAAATCATTTTTGAAATATTTCAAAAATCATCTTTAAAATACTATAAAATACCATATAGAGAAACACCATTGAAATTTATATTTCTTCTTTTAAAAATCCATTCAAAACCACTATTTAAATTGTCCATATCTTTTTAGAATCTTTGAAAATTCTTTAGAAAACTACTTCCAAAAAATACCTATATCTTTCAAAAAACTTTGAAAATCATTTAAAGCTCCTTAGTCCAAAGGAAACAATAATTAAACATCTTCAGGATATAAACTCATCTTGAAGAATCATACAGAAATTTTGAAATCCTTAGTGACTTACAATCAGTGCCATTGAATATTCATCTTGGTGCGAAACCAGAAACTAATCCTAAGGTAAATCATTAATTTTAAGGTCTATTTAAATAATTTAGGGAAAAACTTAATGCTTTTAAGGATGCGTTTGGGATGATTACCGGGAATAGCTGCTTTTGGCTCATTTGTTAGAAGCCAGCTTCTACCAGAAGCGAAAAAAACCCAACTTCTGGATATATGTTCATTTCCAGAATCTAAAAGTGCACAGTTTCTCTTAAAAGTAGTGGTTCAGTGGTTTCTGACATATTTTCAACTTCTGCTAGAATCCAGAGTCTAAAAGTTATCTAGAAGCAGAACAAAATGCATCCTAAGTCTTATAATCTTTTACACCAAATTTCTAGTATAGGGTCCATTTGGTAAAGTTTTTGAACAACTTTTGAGCATATAGCTTCTTCTCAGAAGCTACAATGGTTTAACAGTTCTACCAAACATTACTAACTTTTAAGAAACATGTAGTTTTTAAAACAGTGATTCTTTTACATTTCCAGAAATTAAAATATGATAGCTTCTAGCTAGAAGTTAACTTTTACGTATGGATTCAAAAGTTGAAGTTTTACCAAGCGGATCTTTAATGAAAATGTTGTGATTTCAAACATTATCCTTTTTGAGATCTTCCACTATTCTCAAAATCCTCTTCCATGTCTTAACTCATTAATCAAACCAATTGTAACAATTAATCAAGTTTGTAATTAACAAAACTGGTTGAAAATTTACTGAAACAGGCAAATTATGCCTTGAATGTACACCACATAGGTGCATCACATTCCTGCACCCTAGGTTTTCTGCATTCAGTGTAGAAAATCAGAGAAGGTCGTTCGCCTTGCAACCTTAATTGCACTCACCACAAACCATGAAAATTCATATATAACATACCAAAACGAAGATCTTTGAGTCTACTTTCACATGGAATGAAAATCATTTAAATCCAATACCTATAACTCAAGATATACGGGATTGAAGTAAGAAAACTCAAACTAGCATAATAGTGAAATCACCTTGAAAAATCCTTCCGAAAATCTACTAAAAATCCACCAAAAATTCATAGGATCCTCAACATGCATCCAAGACGTCCCACACAATGTATTTTTTAATAATCTTAAGCTTAAACAAAGAAAAACCAAAGAGATGGA
>JAMKQA010047076.1:0-24084 GCA_024699735.1 Posidonia australis | reverse complement strand
GCCACCTCCCTCTCCCCCCCCCCCCCCCCGCCCCCCCACATTGTCCTCTGTCTCCCTCCCTCTACTCGCTCTCCCCCACTCACTCCATCCCTCCCTCGCTCACCCTCTCTCTCTCTCCTGTTTCTCCCCCATCTCCTTCCTTACCTCCCCTCTGCTCGGTGTGCCTGGTGGCATGTGGTGGTGTGTGGTGGCTCGTGGCTGGTCGTGGGAGCTCCGTGGGTGTGTGGCGGCGTGATGGTTGCTAGAGGTTGGCCAGAGTTGGCGGGGTTCGCCAGAGCACGTTTCTCAGGTACACACCTCATCCCATGTTGTAGAAAGCATGAAATTGGTTTAAAATGATAGGAATGCATGAAATCTAGGTAAATTTACATTCCTAGAATTTATTGTGAATTTTTGGAGATTTATGGTGGCATTTATGATAATAAATGTATGTGGTTTGGTTTTGGTTTTCTCTGCGCTCCCCGGCTTTGTGATTTTATTCTAGGAGCTACGCTTATTGGATTTTAGTTTTGTTTGTGTGGATGCAGAGTAGACTTGAGGGTCTACATCTTATGGTTTATGTGATATTTTTGGTGCTTGTTTTGGTGGTCCGATCATCGGTCCCACTTTGGAAGATTTTAGTTTCGGGCTAGGGGTTGTTTTCAGGATTCGTAGAAAATAGCATACCGAAATCATTTTGGTATGCCATTTTTTTGTCAGATTGGGTTCTTTAGTCAAACTTCGGTCTTTCGATTTTGGACGATCAACTAAATCAAGAGATTTCTGTCGATCGAATGAATTTTTGGTCTGTCGATTTGGCCATGAGTGTTGACCGTTGACCTATTTCGGTTGACCGTTTTGGTTCGGTCGACCGATTCAGGGATTTTTAGTCAACCGATCTAATTTTCAGTCTACCATTCTAAGTGTTTACGCCCATTTTGGTTGACTGATCCTAATCAATCTTCCAATCTAGGAGATTTTGGTATACCAATTCCTTTTTGGAATGCCGAATCAGGGCCATATTGTTTTATAAAGTGTGTTTTCCATAGATTTCTTGTATTAGTTGGATCTACCCATTTGAGATGGGATTGTGGGCCGTCAGTGATGGTCTCATGGGACACCCGATGTGCCTTTTTGTCGAGCTTTTGAAGGGATTTTTAAAGATATAAAATGGTTTTGAAAATGATTTTCGAAGAGATGAGTTGGCCCATTTTGGAAACTGGTTTCTTTGGTTTTCTGTGTGCGGGCCAAGACGCCATGGGATCGTGTTGTCGGGACTCGGGAATGTGAAAACATTCTTTGGTGGTCGGGCATGTCTCCTTGGTTGAGGTCGGGGGCCGAGATACCTAAGGCTGAGGGTCGTCGAGTCTTGGAGGTATGAGACTCCCTGACTATCATCTCGAGGCTAGGGTTGTGGTCCACGGGTTGAGGTGTCTTGTGGCATGACGGGGAGGTATGATATTCCTATTGTTGCTGTGAACATTGAGGCTCGAGTGTTGTCAAGTATGGAGGTACTACACTCCCTCCTAAGTATCGTGTGGAGGACGTCGTAAGGAGGCGTACCCTATGGTGGCCAGTGTAGGTGGGACACATGCCCCGTAGCTGGTAGCAACTTGAGAGACAAGATTGCCTTCCTAGGGAGGGGTTGGCTTTGTGAGGGTTTCCTCGATGGGAGAATCGGGGGACGACGCGGCTCCTGCACAGGGTGGTACGTCGTGGTAGTGCAGTATACCTTGGTGATTGCTTGTGGCAAGAGTTGGTTGCCTGGCGTCGGGCTTTCTGACTCACTGTGTGTGGTTTTGGCCATTGAGGGCCTTGTTTGTGGTTTTGGGCTATTAGAGCCTTGTTTGCTGTTTTGGCTGGTGTAGGCCATGCTTGTTATGGTTTTCGGCCTGGTGGGCCTGGTTGGATAGTTTTAGTGGTTTTAGAGAAAATGATTTGTGAAATGGATTTAAGGAAAAATTAATATAGTTTTGGTTTTCTGTCATTTTCGTGGGGTACATGCTGGGTGACTTTTGTCACTCACGTTTGTTCTTTGTGGTTTTGGAGTTGCAGGTGTAGGCATGCAGTTGGGTTTTAGCATAGTGTACATAGTTCGGAGTCTTGTAGCCGCACTCATAGGTTCCTGGTAGTTGATATTTCTATTTAGCTTTTAATTTCCGGTAATTTAATTTGTTTTAAATTATTATGGAATTTTGGGGCATGACAGCATGACTCTCGCTCTACATGCAATAGTAAACTCCAACCTCTATCCTGCACCTGCAAAAAACACCAAAACAAACACACATGAGTGACCACTAAAAGGTCACCTAGTATACACCTCACCTAAACACACACACAAAACTCTGACACCTCTCTTGGATGCCACCGCACTACAATTGGCAATTTACTATTGCCCAGCATGCAAAAAAATCTTTAAAAACATGCCTTTAAAAAAAAACATTTTCTTTTCTTTCTTTTCAAAACCATATGTAAGCTTTTCAAAACCTTTATGAAAACAACGTGACCCCACACACTCTCTGTGCAGATCATGTAAGCAACGACATCTGAATACTCTCACTAGTATCTAGAATGTGATCACAACATCACACAAAAGCCAGCATAGAGCCTTCGCTCCAAACAATAGAAAACCATATCATACTCGAAGCCTCTACTCCAAAATCTCGACTCAAAAAACAACGCAAATCTGTATCTCAAGTAAACCACAGGACCACTCACGGTGCAACAAATCAACAAGTACTGGCCACAAGCAGTTGTAGGGGACAAGAATCCCAAACACACTGCACTACTACGGACAACCGCAGTCTGCCTGTCCTAGCATCCCTACCTCCTTAGCAGGATCATGAAGACTACGTCAAGCTGCTCGGTGCCAAGCAACTGACACTAGCCACAAGCAGCTGTAGGAGACCCCTACTCCTCTCAACGACACTGCCGCATTGAACCACCTTATGTAGGAGTCCAACCGCCCTAGCTCACAAGCCTCACTATATCACATATAGCATACACATAAGAAGCGTCCTCATGATGCCCCATGGTGCTCGGCTATCTAAGGCCTTCTACCTCAGACCTAGCCAGCGTCGGTATTAAGGGATGCCCAGGTCTCTTTCACCCTAGGGTCCTTTCGTACCACTGTCATAGTAACACAACAGCCACAACCTTGGATGCATTCTCAACCACTTGGAGGTCTCACTACCCTTTGTTAGTATGGTCTGTCGACTACGTAATTCCTACCAGTTTTAGTACTTATACTGGCTAGGATATCATGTCCAGCTACGTATAGGTCTCATACCCCTGGGTCCGCTGCATGATACCACTATGCATAGTCAGTACTCTGGGTCTATGGTACCCGAAGCAAGCTCAGTGTCATACCTCCTACAGACACCCCGATTTTGCCCTCGGATGGCAATCGGTTTCTCTAACGGAACTCGCTTTAGATGGTCGGTCAGCACAACCACCGTCATCACCTAAAACCCAAACCCACTAAGTCACAATCCAGCATTACCCTAACCAAGCCCAAAACGAATTCACATGAGCCCCTTCATGGCTTGGATGCTCGGTGGACCGGACTTGTGACCTTTGATTGTAGGATAACTTAGAATTCTTGTGGCCCGATAGTGCTAATAGGATGCACGACTAGGATGCACGAGTGCTCTAGGTTAGTGATAGTGTGAAGGTTAGACTTGTCCATTCACTTTGGGTACACAGAATCCCAACCTCCCATTTGTTGGCCTGGATCTACGCATGTCCCAAATTGCATCTAGACCATGAAGCCCCTCATGAGAATTAAATTTACCATCTTGTCACCTTGATTGAATCTCAGCTAGAGGATGAAAGCAGTTAGAGATCAATGGCCCAGATTCCCATCCCTCTATTTAAGCCACCTAAGTTTCCTACAACGGGATCCTTTGGTTGCCATCAGCTCCCTTATGTTCACTATGCATCCATCTTGCTCTCCAAGCATGCTTGACATCCTCCAGTCCATCACTAGCCTCCGATTTTTGGTTGGAAATCCAACAAACACCCACCTATAGCTATTGAGACTAGTCCTTCAATCAACCTTCTCCAGTCATCATCACCTACCAAACCTTCACCATAATGTCCTCCAATAATGCCTAGTCACTCACCCCAATATCCAACACCTGCACTTCACCCCCCCAGATGTCGACCACCGCTCTTGAACTGTCGTCAGTGAGGCTAATCCATCTAAGCCAGGGAGGGCATTTTAGCCTTCAAACAGGTACACCCTTCATCCTTTGGCCTCATTTACCTTCCCAGATGTTGTGAGTTCATTCCTTGGTTGTTGATTTTCTAGCTTACATCCTTTTCCTACATTGCATCTCACCGGAGGTAGGCCGCTGACCCATGTGAGGCCAATGGCCATTGAGCATGTGGTATGGCTTCCCACCTAGCATTCTCCTCATTCCTCCTCATCCATCCCATCCTCTTGATGTTCCAACACCGCTGTTGGCTAGCTAAACGGTCGGACATGCGTGTGTGTCACCAGCGGAACCCAAGTGGGATGGAGGGAGAGACTTGTTTGCATTCATACGCATTGGTAGCTACCTGGGCCTTCCCCATATACCCCTCGATGACTCCATTAGCCCTTGATGGCTGACGACCACCATCGACGTCATTCACGACTAGTGGAAGTCGTCCAGTCCAGTGGTAATGGCTAGAGGTGGTGGGTGCAGCCTAGGGTAGTTTGGTAGTTGTAATGCATGTTTTCCCGATCGTGGTTAATCCCTTTTCGATTCTAAATGTTTATTTTCCACTTTGCATGCATGCATTAGCCTAGGGAAAGAGATGAAGGTTAGTTGTTTGCTATAATTCCTGGGTCTCTAGTCGATACTGCGAGTTGCATGTGTAGGTTACCCAGTCTAGGGCATTGACCAACCTAGCCCCCTCTTGTTTATCCATCTAATGCTTTCTTCTTGCATTGTACCTCGATTCCTTGTGTTCTTTGTTTATGACTCTTTACAATCATGCATTTGTTTTCTGTTTTGGAGTTTTGTCTAAGTTGCTTGGACGATGAGAAGTCTTATGTTTGGACCAATTTTGAACCTGCAGTGGGCCTACAGGGACCGCATGTGCGGATTTCACAGGGTTTCAGCCATCATTAGACTGAGTCCCCTTGTTTGATTATTTACCCTTTGCATCCATATTTGCTTCTTGCTCAGATCATCTTCTTGTTTTGCATAAGTTACATCATGTTTTTGCATTCTTGCATCATTTGGCTTAAAGGCAAACATAAATTGGCATGAATATGCCTACATGGCCACACACATGGTTGAGCAAGTCAAGAAAGACCGATTTGTCAGGCGTATGGGGGTGTCTAATACCTTCCCCATGCGTAACAGGAGTCCTTACCCTTTATTTGGCTAGCTTTTGGCTCTTGTGTTGCATCTATTGGCATGGATCTCCTCACTTTGTTTTTTTTCATTGTGTTTTGTTGCTTGTTTTTGTTTTTGGTTTTCCTTATCTCCCAGCTTTCTTTCCAAATAGACTAGGTAGTGACTTTGATTTCTATTCCATATCCATTTGTCATTTGTGGTTTGCTTTCCCCTTGTTCCTCTTGTTCCCAACATAGGGTAGCATCCACGCAACTGGCGACTCTACTAGGGATTTGACTTTCATTCTGCCTTGCTTTAGTTTGTGTGGCTTTGCTTGTCGATTATCTATGCTTGCCTTGCTTGGTGCTAGTTATGCCTTTGGTGTTGTGATTGTTTTATTTACATAGATGCTATGTCACTACACATACACATGCCATGATATCATGCCTTTTGATTTGATGTTTGTTTCCTTTCACACAAGCATGATCACAACACCGGCACATGCCATGCACATGCGTTTTGATTGATGTGTGATATATGCATGCCATGTTGTTTGGTTTTCTTCCCCTTCAGTCATTAATCTAGGACAATTAGTGACTTGTTTGCCTCCCCCTCTTTTTAAAATAAAAGCCTACAAGAAAAAACCAAAAAAATTCAAGCAAAACTAGAGACAAAACGTTCATCTCCTCCACCCCCCATGGGGATTAATAAAATTCCATTAAAAGCCATTAAATCATATTTTGCATGCTTGAAGCATATAGGATCATGCATTCTCTCTTCTGAGTCTACCTACAACTGCAAAGGATAGTTCCAGTTTGTTGTTCTATTGCTATTGGCGTAGGACAGGTGCCGATCTATCCGCCTTGTCCAAGGTCATGTCGGTGTTAGTAGAGGGTACAACCCATGCTTTGGTAGGGTTGAGGCTCTTAACACACCATTGTTCCACAACTTTGGCATGGGAAGGGACCTTACTTTGTTACCTTGATTCGGTGACTTGGGACCCTTTTGAGAGAAATCCAGAGTAGACAATCTTTTATGACACACTTAGTTGGCAAGAGAGAGCATGTTAGAAGCATTTATGTGCATATGTCATTCATGCCACCTTAATAAACTCTGCATTTTCTTTGCTTTGTCCTTTTATATTAATCTCTTTCCTCTATCAAGTAGGTCAGCGTGCGAGTTCCCTAGCTGGAGCTTGAGTTCCCTTTCGTTGACTCCCCTTTTGTTGGCCTAATTTCTCAATTGTCTTTCTGAGCTATTCGTCACCTTCGACGAATGCTCGTCGTAGAGTCTGTTTGCCTCATTACTGTCGTAGCCCCATTTGTACTCGTTCTCGCTCAGCTATGGCTCAGCACTTCAGCAAGCCTCTTCTCACTACTGTCTTTGAGAGGACACCAACTTCGATCCCTCTCACCCTTGTGACATCTGTTGTGCCACTTGCTCCACCCACATACTTGATCTAGGTATCTGGGGTCTCTCTGCCTAGTGTTTTTGGACCCTGGCAGTCTCTCTGCCTATTTTTTTTGGACCCTGGCAGACCTTCATTGGTCTGGGACCCGTCACTGAGTCTGTCACAGTGACCACAACTCTGGCCCCAGAGTCGTCTGTCTCTGTCCCACCTTTGAGCTCGATTCTTGCTACCACCTCGCCTGCTACCCAGAGTCGTCTGTCTTTGTCCCACCTTTGAGCTCGATTCTTGCTACCACCTCACCTGCTACGACAGTTTCTTTGGTAAGTTCTACTGTGCTTGGACAGTCCAGCTTCCAACCCCCTTTAACATCCATCCTGCTTTCATTCTTGTCCCTTGGTACGTTTACTGATGGGTCATCCCCCGACCATGCACTGCATCTTTTGGCTCTTGCCTAGAAGTTGTAGGGCATGGCTCTAGCTCTAAACCCTACTTTGTCACCATCTACTTTTGCCTCCCTTGAGGTCCCTCTACAACTCCTGTCGGCTTACCGGATCACCTCCACTACACCTCTGCCCCCACCATCGTCCTAGCTTCTAGCTAACCCGGTGATGGAGGTGTCGACCCTGCCTCTCACACCAACACCACCCACAACACAACATTTCACTCCCCCACCTGGTGGTCAGTCCTTGGGTTTGACTAGAGCTCAACGTTACCCTAGTTCACTACCTAGATCTATGCCATGGTAGTAGTTGTTGCTCCCTTATTCTGCACCACACCCAACACTGCATACTACCACCCCTTCACCCATGCATTAGATACTGATCCTAGCATTCTTGTCACAGCACAACACACCCCAGCACGGGTATGCTGACTGTCGTGCTACGACACCAAGTGGCATGGTAGTGGATCCGAAGGAGCACCTAGGTGCAACCCATATGGCATACGTTGTAGCTGCCCCAGCTGCACCAATCCTGCTAATAGCGACCTCGAACACTCTCCTTACAAGGATAAGCGATCTGGTAAAAGCACTTCATCAAGTGCAAGGTGGTGATTGCCAATCTTACCAGTTTCAGGGCCTCTACTACTTTCTAGTGGCAACTCTCCTATCGAATTTCCATGTCCCAAACTCTGAAAAATATAATTGTAAAGGCTTCCCGATCTCACATTTCAGAGAATATTATGGAGACCTTGCACAACTTTAGGCTGATGAAAGGCTCTTGATCCGTCTTTTCCCGAAAAGTCTGATTGGACTTGCCCTGAAGTGGTTCACTTCCATGGACATGGCGTTGGTCAAGACATGGAAGGACCTCTGCTAGGCTTTCCTAGAGCAGTATTCTTTCAACCTTGACCTAGTCCCCAAGCACGAGGACTTGGTCGCCACCAAGTAGAAGCCCCATGAATCTTTTGGAGAGTATGTTGGGAATTGGCATGCTCTTACTTCACAAGTCCGTGATAGACCCTCTAATGAGGAGTCCATTGAGATGATCATTTATGGAGCACATCCAGCCACTAGGGCTCTACTAAGCATTCAGCCTATCACCACCTTTTCATTCCTGATCCGAGCTAGCGCTTGCGTGGTAGGTTGGTTATGTAGCGGCAGCTTTCCAACACTTACTGCATTCTCCAAGCAGGCAACCACCACCAACCATAGCATCAACACTAGCAGCAGTAGCAACAACAACGACACGAGCGACAACTTTAACAAGAGGAGGGATCCTTTCAAGGCCGCCATTGCATATGTAGGGTCCCATGCTGCACCTGCAAATGTAGTAAGCTCGCTAGCTTAGCATCAACTAGATTATGCACCCACTCATAAGACACCACACACTCCTCACATCACCACCATTGTCGAGCCATTGTACCCTATTGCGTCGGCAAGGCAAGGATTGCACCATGGTCAGGGACGTCCACGATGCCTAGAGTGGGAGTATACCCATTTGGTCGAGACCCTTAGCATTGTCCTACCCAAGGTGCAATCATTCCTGTGGTTTCTGGAGATTCGCCCACTATTGAACCCACTCCTGGGGTGGTACAAAGTAGATCTTTTCCGTCATTTCTATAGAGTTGCGGGGCACTCTACGGACAATTGCATCACTCTACGGAATGTCGTTTAGGATTTCATTAACCGTAAGGTCATCCTCATCAACACCCAGGAGGCAGGGTTTACACCTATTCCAGCACCAACACTGGCACAAGCACCACCCCAGCCTAGCATTGTTAGCTAGTCCTTGCCGGAGCGTGCCAATCCAATTGCACCAGGGACCTTAGCGATTCACTCCCTCTTTTCAGTCGGGTTCGACACATTATTATCAATTCCCTCTAATATCATCCAAGATATGTCTACTCCGTTTCCCCACTCCTTGTATTGTTCCCTTTTTAATGGCCCAAGGTCCTTAGTGAATATGATCCAACTCGTCGCCAAGCCGAAGCATGCAGCCACCATTCCCACCATGCAGTCCACACCCACCACGCCAATTTTCCAGTTAGCTAGACCATCTTCGGAGCTTCCCCAACCACAACCATCAGCATCAACCACCATAATAAGCCTACCAACTACCCAGTTGGAGTTGGCTGCCTGAGCATTTGTCGTTATTAACATGGCCCAGGACACCCACTGTGTGCCTTATGACTACACCGCAGAGATGTGTGCGGAGGTCACACAGTCGAGTTAGGTGTACAAGGCCCTAACTCCAGCGTCCAAGAAACCAACCCCTCTACCACCACTGCTAGAAAATCCTATTCCATCTCTTGTAATCGAAGAAGCTCCACCCAAACCTACCATCACAACAACCACCAGCAAGCCTATGGCTGACATCACTGCACAACTAAAGAAGATCAAAGTGGACATTTCAATTTGGGACCTCATCCACACTTCAGCTAAACACCAGGAGGTGTTTCTCCATATCTTCCAGGCCACCCATGTCTCCCCAACAATTGACCCAGCAACCCTAGAGTCCATGGTGGGAATGATCGCTACACCGCAGATCATTTTTTTTCTATAGATGAATTGCCACCAGTGGGGACCAACCATAACCAATCGTTGTTTGTGACTGCACAATATCAAAACTTCCACATCTCCCTCACCCTAATTGACAATGGCACAGGCTTAAATGTCTGCCCCTTGCGTACAGCAAGCAAGCTCAGATTCAAGGCCGAGGATGTCACACCAGTAATCAAGGGAATGACGTTGTTCAACAACACACATCATGACGCACTAGGTCTTCTGGTTATCCCCCTTATCATTGGTCCGGCTGAGTTCAACGTAGAATTCTACATTGTGGATCTTGAGCCCTCTATCAACCTCCTGCTTGGGTGCCCTTGGCTGCACAAGCATCAAGTCATTCCTTCGACCCTCCATCGCACGATCAAGTTCGGTTGGGACAATAGTGTTGTTACCATCATGGCTAAAAACTTTGAGAAGGAAAGGGTTGATTCTGTATCCTCGTTTGCTCTCTAGATTGTCCACTTCGAAGCCAAGCCATCAGATGTGTTCTTCTAGGTTAATCGGTTTGAGCTGATTAACTTCATCCCCGACTTTGAACGTGGCTGCTACCCACCTGTTCGTAGCAATCCTTTCTTGATGGTTAAGAATCTGTGCCACAGGTAGGGATACGAGAAAGGGACACCATTCGGCAGAACAAAAAGGGGATCATCGAACCAGTTGTTGTAGTGGACCATAGGGATCGTGAAGGACTTGGTTACGAGCAGTACGAAACCAACCAACTACCGAAGACGAAGAAGCTTCCCATTCCTTCTGATTTGACTAACTTCGTCAGTGCAAGAATCCTTGATGCCAACCATAGCATCATCTCATTAGAAACAACACAGCAACAAATAATCCAACTAGAATCAGATGTGTGGGTTTACATAGAAGACTATTATTCAGATGAGAACCCCTAATGTTCAGACAGCAAAGACCTGAGCAACAGTAGTGGCTAGCATTGCCTAGGTCAGTACTTTTAGCACTACCCTCTCCCATCACAGCAGCGGATACAATAGGAGCGGTATTGATGCCAGTGCTTTGTGCAGTCCCACTGATATTTGCATCAGCCGCCACCACAACTACAGCATCAATACAGACCCCAACAGTGTAGTCCGTCGATCCACTAATGGCATCAATAGTTCCCTTATAGCAATACAGCTTGATGGAGGATCAGTTAGTTAGCTCTAGCACTCCAACCGCACTGCTTGCTTCACTACAGAGTCCAGCAGTAGAAGTGGCAATATCTCCACTTACTGCATCAGCCAGTCCACCACAGACATCACCCCTCGCAGTATCCTCCACAGATCCATCGCGTATGTCTGTAGGAGGCGTATTTAGTAGTCTGGAAGCTCAACAACTAAGTGCAATAACCTCAGCAACGCACCTCTCTAGCAATGCAATAGTTCTTCTAACATCTTTGCCTGTCCCAATTCAGCTCGCAGGCAAAAGCGTCACACTGGACACAGATATCGATAGTTGTAGAGGCCGCGAACCTGCAGAAGCCTACTACGTTAACCTCGCCTCTAATGAAGAAGAGGGAACAGTCGTGGAGGCCCAAGTAGACGCAATGCTTCAAGACTTGGAGATTCTTTTTCAAGAGCAGCTAACCAAATTAGTTAAAGACGCAACAAAACAGGACAAAGTTAGAAAGGGAAAGGCAGTGCTCATAGAGTAGAGCACGGTATTCGCATCTCAGGAGCCTCAGACCCAGTCAGTATTTATGGTCCTTGAGGAGAGAGATTCAGTCTTCACT
Source organism: Posidonia australis (assembly GCA_024699735.1). NCBI lineage: Eukaryota > Viridiplantae > Streptophyta > Magnoliopsida > Alismatales > Posidoniaceae > Posidonia > Posidonia australis. The sequence goes on along the minus strand of JAMKQA010047076.1, from coordinate 12,628 downwards.
AGACCAAGGGAGTTAATCTCCCTACAGCCGAGAAGTAGGTCTAAGTGGTAGTTCCAACCCAAGCCTCACCTTGAGGGTCAAAAATTAAAAACTCTGATTCAAGCTCGACAAAGAGCCTAGGCGGGGACTTTCAGAACAATCAGTACAGCGACACCCGCCCAATAAGGTCATCCCATCAAATGACCACAGAAAACTCAAAAAATCAAATAGTTTGCAATAAGGACTTGACAAGAGAGGAAGTAGAGCAGTCTAGTTCGACAATCAGCTTAGGAAACACCAGTCCAGAAGCTACCCATTGTAACTACAAAAATACATGGGTCAGCGTGACCCTCCTCAAGCACAAGCAAGGCCAAGAATCAGAGCAAATCTTCTCTATTGATATCACAAATCCCACATTTAAGAGAGAAATCCTATCAGAGCTCTTAGCCTATGGGGAGCAAGATGCCCAAACACAGAAGAAAGTGATGAAGCATCGCCATAATTTTAGCCCTATGATAATGATCTAGAGGGCCCTAATCTCCATGTTAAGGAAGAGATGGAGTTAGTGAATATTGGCACAGTAGGTGATATCAAGGAAGTACACGTCAGTGCCCGACTGACACCACAGGCAAAGGTAGAGTTCATCAATTTCCTCGAAGAATTCGTAGACGTCTTCACCTGGAGCTATGATGTCATGGTCAGCCTAGATGTCAATGTAGTTGTACACACATTGCTGCTCAAGCCCAATCTCAAGCCAGTTAAGCAAAAACTCAAAAGATGGTGACACCAATGGCTGCTTAAGCTCAATGAGGAGATCATGAAGCAGCATAGAGTTGATTTTCTCATGGTCGTCCTCTATCCAAAATGGCTTGCCAACGTCGTGCCAGTACCAATGAAAGACAGGTGAGTCCGCATGTGCATAGATTACAAAGATCTTAACAAGGCAACCCAAAGGATGATTTTTCGCTACATCACATCGACGTCCTATTGAACGACACTACAGGGCACAAGATGCTATCTTTCATGGACGACTTCTCAGGCTACAACTAGATCAGAATGGCAAAAGGGGATATGGAGAAAACATCATTCATCACCCCTTGGAGAGTCTTCTGCTACATGGTGATGCCCTTTGGGCTGAAGAATGCTGGTGCCACATACCAGCGGGCAATGACAGCCCTATTTCACGACCTCATGCATCAAGAAGTCGAGGTATACGTGGATGACATGATTGCTAAATCAAGAGAACCCGAAGACCACTTAACCTACTCGAGGATGTTGTTCAATCGTCTATGAAGTATAGATTCTGGCTCAACCCCACTAAATTCACATTCAAGGTATCATCAGGGAAGCTCCTTAGATATATTATCAACCAAAGGAGAATCAAGGTGGATCCAAACAAAGCAAAAGCAATTATTGACATGCCTCCCCCCACAACTGAAAAAGAAGTCCGAGGGCTATTGGGGTGTCTGCAATACATTTGTAGGTTTATTGCCCAGCTTACACCAATGTGTGAACCAATCTTCAAGCTCCTTAGGAAGAACGTCGAGATTGACTAGAGTGAGGAGTGCCAAGCGGCTTTTGACAAGATCAAACAACTTTTAGCGAGGCCTTCAGATCTTGTTCTGCTTGTACTAGGGTGACCCCTGCTCTTGTATTTGTCAGTGATGCAACATTCTATGGGTGCAGTCTTGGGCCAACATGATAAATCCGATCGCAGGGAACAAGCAATCTATTATCTGGGCAAGAAGTTCAATGATTGTGAGGCCAAGTACACCACCATTGAGAAAGTTTGTCTATCTTTGGTTTGGGCCATTCAATGCCTAGGACACTACATGATGGTGTATCCTGCCATGCTTTTATGCCGCCATGATCTGATGAAGTACTTGTTACAAAAGCCAGCATTGGTAGGCAAGTGTGTCAAGTAGCAAGTGTTGTTATCATAGTATGATATTACCTTTGTCACGTAGAAATCCATTAAAGGACCGGTAGTAGCAGACCACTTGGCTGAATTACCCTTGCTTGATTATTAGACCCTGCAAGCTCGGTTCCTAAATGAAGATATACTGTTCACCATAGACGACTCAGAATCAGGAGAACTCGAAGATGGGAAACAATGGCATCTATACTTTGATAGAGCAATCAACAAAAAGGAGATGGGCATCGGTGCAGTGCTAGTGACACCATAGGGCTAGATGACTCCTTATGCCAGGAAGCTAAGCTTCAGGTGCACCAATAACGAGTCGACTATAAGGCATGCATCCTCAAGCTCCAAGTAGTGTTGGAACAAGGTGTGCACAAGCTCCAAGTCCACGCTGATGCCCTCCTTGTCATCTCGTAAGTCAATGGCCTTTAGAAGACTAAAGATTCAAAGTTGATGCCATACCACGATTATCTATTGAGATTCATGGTAGAATTCCAAGAGATCCGTTTCTCCTTCATGAGTAGGGCCAAGAATGCCTATGCGGATGCTTTAGCAACATTAGCATCGTAGCTCTTGATGTTGGAAGATCATATAGTGGAAGTCTCTATGACTCGAGCTGACCAGTCGGCACATTGCCTGAACATAAAGGAGGCGAATGCAACAGAAGAACACCTCTCATGGTATCAAGACATCAAGGTCTTCCTCGAGACAGGAAGCCTACCTGTAGGCACATCAGCTGTAGATCGGAAAAGCATGGCACACATCACATCCAAATATGTCCTCAGAGCCGGGCACCTACCACAGATCATACAACTAGATGCTTTTGTGATGTCTAAACAAGAAAGAAGTCGATGTTGCAATGCTACAAGTTTACATTGGGACATGTGGGCCATACATGAGTAAAATATTGTTAGCCAAGAAGATTATGTTACAGGACTATTTCTGGTCAACCATGGAAGCAAGTTGTTGTCAATTTTTCTGAAGATGTCATGCTTGCCAAATTCATGGGAACTTGATCCACTCTCCCCCGTAGTAGCTGCACAATATGTCTTTGCCCTGACCTTTCTTCACCTAAGGCTTGATGTTATCGATGCCATTCACCTAGCAGCTTCAAATGGACATCACTTCATCCTCGGGGCCATTGAGTACTTTGCCAAGTGAGTAAAGGCAGCCTCTTATAAGACAGTCACCGCCATCGTGATAGAGAAGTTCTTCAGGAACAACATTATAGCTTGCTACAGCGTCTCACATGCTATCATTTAAGACAACGGGAAGAACTTCACTGACAAAAGAATCAAAGATTACCTACAGAACTTCTAGATCAAGCATCACTGATCCTCTCCATACTGCCCACAGATGAACGTCACGATAGAGTCATCCAACAAGAATCTTCTCAAGATACTAAAGAAAATGGTAGAGACTTATAAAGATTGCCACAAGAAACTCCTGTACTCCTTGTAGGCCTACAGAACTGTAGTTTGGACATCTATCGGAGCGACCCCCTATTCGCTGGTCTACTGCATGGAGGTGGTGTTACTCGTCGAAGTAGAGATCCAGTCCCTTAGAGTGTTAAAAGAAGTGGAGCTCAAAGAAGCTGAGTGGACAGAAGATCACCTCGCACAATTGAATTTGATTGATGAGCACAGACTGCAAGCTATGCATCACGCATAATGCTACCTGAAGTGCATGACTAGATCATATCAGAAGAAGGTCTGATTGAGGACTTTTGCACTAGGGGATCGAGTTCTCTATGCTATCCATCTTCCAGATGCCTGCGACAAGTTTCAGCTCAATTGTCACAGATCCCCTCACTTTGTTTTTTTTTTCATTGTGTTTTGTTGCTTGTTTTTGTTTCCGATTTTCCTCGTCTCCCAACTTTCTTTCCAAATAGACTAGGTGGCAACTTTGATTTCTATTCCTTATCCATTTGTCATTTGTGGTTCGCTTTCCCTGTATTCCTCTCGTTCCCAACCTACGATAGCATCTACATAGCTCCATGTCCAGTTTGTCACCTCAACCCATAGACCTCAGTCTTGGCCTCGTGAACGACAATCAAGGAGTATCATTCCTTCAAGATCTGACGAACACTTGTCTCAATCTCTTGGTCTCACTATAAATAGAAATCCATGGAAAATCCTTTGTAAATTCTACAAAACTGAGCAATTCTTTTGGAAAAACTATTTCAAAATCCTTTTAAAATTATCATCGAAAACTGTGCAAAACAGTGCACAAAGAAACCACACGAGAAAAACAAAGACCTCGAAGTTTCTTTTCCAAATACTTTGAAAACATCTTTTTAAAGCATTCCTAAGGTTCCTAAATCTTTTGAAAACTATACACTTTCTTTTCAAAATCATTTCTCAAGATTATTTCGAAAATTGTTAAAATAATGTCACAAAATACAACCTTGAATTCCCACTTGACTTACAAGAACGAATATCAATATAACCTACCCTAGATAGTGCCATTGAACGCCAAAATTTAGTACAACGTACTAGAAGCAGATCGACATCTAATCCTAGGGCAAATGATTAACCTTAGAGTCCATTCTAAGCCATTATGGGGATAGACCTAGTATTTCTAGATCACATAGTCTTTTATGCTTATTTACACTTAGGGGGGTCTTGCTAATGCATTTTAGGCAATTCCTAGCTTATCTCTAATGATTTACATAATTAACTCTATGCCATAGTGACCTATAGTGTTAATATGTCACTAATTATATCAAAAACTATCAAAAACAAGTCTCTAAAGGTTCATATGCAATTTACATAAAATCTAAGTGCTTAAATGTAATAAAATCTAAAATTTAAGGACTAAAATGTAATTTCAGCAAAGTTCAATGACCCAACAACAATTTTTCCTAACTAGGGGCCAAAATGTAAGAAAATATAAATTCAATGGTAAAAATGCAAATTTTCCATAAGGTTAGGAACCTAAAGATAATTTCTTCAAAATTGAAGGTGAAAATGCAATTTACCCAATCTACTGTGCTTCTTTCTCCACAAACCCTCTACATGAACCCATTAAAAGTGTAGCACTCACACACTTAATGTTTTTGTGCTAAAAATCAATCTTCCACCCAAATATTGCAAATAACATACCAAACTAAAGATCTTGATGAGCTCCACAGTTTGGAACAAGAATTACATAGATCCGATAGACAGATCAAGAGAGAAAACCATTCAAAGATTAATTGAATAGTGTCAATCATAATTAAAGTTTTGAGATTAAAAATCACATGAGCAACCATAAATCACAACACTTATACTAATTGAAGAGCACATTAATTGCTATAGCTTGTAACAAGAATCACAAGAATTCGTTGCCTATGGCTCGAGAGATCATCAAGAGAAACTCATAGGCACTATTCACCTCAAAACTTTGAAACCATCACTCGACGCCCTTAAATCACATTAAAATTCACCATAATTATCCTAAAATCATTCCAAACATCCTCACATCATCAATGCCAACTAACATGCCCCTGGGAACTGAATTGAGTAGATGAGAGGATTCTACAGAAGCATGTACCTGTCCGATGTCGATAGGCCACTCCGACCATCGAAGTCTGCCGCCACATGCGACAATGCCCTCCTCTCCCTCATGGCTAGCTTAGGATCACCTCGACCGCACCTTACCACAGAGATTCAAACCAGAGCTCGCTCCTCCTTGACACGGCCACACCGATAGCCACCACCAACCTCTAGATGCATCGCATACTCTCCCTCTCAGCTCCCTCTCTCTCTCTCCCTTGCTGAAGAAGGAGGACACGAGGAAGAAGAAGAAAATATAGGAAGGGGGAGAAGAAGAAGAAGAGGAACAAGGAGGAGGAGGAGATCCATTGAGAGCCTTCCTTCGCTCTCCAAATTCAACGCCTCTTCTTTCCTTCCATACTCCCCTTTACTAATAATATGGCTTGTGTTTGAATTTTTTACACACATTTTGCGCAAAAGTCCCTAAAGAGGAGAGAAATATCACAAGCACCCAAAACTTAAAATAACTCACAACTTAGAGTTATGGCAACACGGCTACAGGCACCAACACTTTCCTCAACCTCACACAAGGGTCCACGTCATATCTCGAACTTAGTCTAACTAGATACGATGTTTGTAATTCGGTCGCAATGTCAGATCTACAAAAGTACAACTTAAGTTCTAAGCCAAAATCTTGGAAATTCATGCGCATCCAGCCTGTGGTACCCATCCATGGTACCAGTACATGAAACCTCAAGTAGATGATAAGGAATTATCTGTAACCATGTCGGCAAATACTTCGTGCGAGGTGCAAAAGGCCGAATGCACGAGACCAAGCAAAGTCACGACAAAACTCCTGGTGAAAGGCTGAAAAGATGCAAAGAATGGAGTTGCCACCATATCTACTTAAATGAGAGACAAGGAATGTCGTATGAATTGCAGATGCAATGCTCTATGCCCAAGGGATGCGACACTTTGGTCATTGCATGCCAGAGAAATGGGCAAGGATTCCTGTTATGTGTGGGGAAGATGTTAGGCACCCCCACATGTCCAAAAATTCTGTCTTTCTGGGCTTATCACTCACATGGTGTGGCTTATGCATGTATGCTTGACTATGTTTATAATGCATGCTCGATTATATGCCAAATGTGGGTGGAAAGTCATGTGAATGATGCTAATGCAAATTATGCATGTAACCTAATGCTTAGTAATGCTATATCAGTTCTAGACCAAGGCATGATGGCACCAATACGATCTGCTAAGGACATAGGTGAGGCGATCATGCATGGCCAAAAGAACACAACATAGCTTGAATCATAGCTCTAAGTGAATGCGAATGCGTTGCAAGAGCATGTGTTATGTTATGCTAAATGATATGTAAATGCCTTGATGCCATGCAAAATAGGTGTTGGACATGACCTATTGCTCAATAACACTACATGGGTTCATGATCAGGGCACCGATATGATCCGCTAGAGATGCACACGAGGTCACCAAGCTCAATCCAAAAGTACACCACATAACATGCATCATTGCTCTAATGCATGCAAATAAGATGCACATGCATGCCACTAATTATGCTAAATGCCATGCAAGGGTATTGCCTAGATATGCAGGATGTTAGGTCTGGGATGCATGGCCTAAATCATGGATGAAAAACATGAAAAATAGGAGAGCGTGCTACTGCTTGCAGTCTATTACAGGGTAGGTGCGCTAGTGTAAGTGTAGATGCTTGTGTAGGAGTGAATGTAGGGGTAGGCTCCGCCTCCAAAGAGCTAATGCTAACGGCCTTCCAGTCGATCAAGTTCTGAACAGCGTCCCGCAAAGTGATGCAACTATTGGTTGAATGTCCGACTCGACGATGAAAGCTGTAGTACGCACTTGTATCATACCATCAGAGGATAGGATTTGGTAGCAGACGAGTGTTCAAGAGCCTTAGAAATGACTCAACCTTAAGGAAAATGACACTCAATGATTCCGCAAGAGGAGTGTAATTCTCTTCGACGTGGTGGAGTTGCTTTTGCCCAGGTTGTCGTCCTTATCAAGCTGGTGTGACGTGATGCATGGGCTCGACAATGGAGGGTGTGCATGCAATGCATGGAGAACTAGATGCAAGTGCTGAATGATTTGAGTCGGGTTGACTCTCCACCTCGGTAGGTGTTGCAGGAGGTTGGACGCATACGGCGATTTGCATCTGGGAGTCGTCGATGTCGAGGTTGCTAGTATAGCTATTGTCGGAAGAGGTGGTTTGCTTGGCGAATGTAGAGAGTGTAGGGAAATTCCCACTTTGTAGTGAGTTTTCCATGTACGTGCCTGCCTGAATAAGAGATGCAAAGGATGAGATGGGTTGAATGCTAAGCAGAGCCCTGGTTGCTGACTGTGCCCCTTTGTTGACCAACTTGATAGACTCATCATCAAAGGGTCTATCCTACACTTGGGATGCTAGGTTGCGCCAACGGCCGATGTACTCCTTGAATGGCTCATGGGGTCTCTGCCAAATTGTGACAAGATCCTCGCACTTAGGGATTGAATCAAAGTTGAAAGAATACTACTCTAGGAATGCTTGGGAGAGGTCATTCCAAGTCCAGATAGTGGCCATGTCCAACGAAGTGAACCACTTGAGGGCAGGTCCAGTCAGACTCTTCTGGAATAGGTGGATCAAGAGTCTCTCATCGCCCTGGAGCGAGACAAGATCTCCACAAAATGCCTTCAAATGCAAAATTAGGCAACCTCTACCATTGTATTTCTCAAATTCCAGGATGTAGAAGTTTGCTGGGAGTGACTCCATTAGAAAGTAGGAGAGGTCCTAGAATTTGTAGGGTTGGTGGTCCTAGCCGTGCACTTGACGAAGTGTCGTCTCTAGATCATCCATCCTAGCAAAGAGGGAATCTGAGGTTGCCGCTGTCGATGATATTGCAACTAAGGCGGGTCCCACGTACGCTGTATGGGTTACGCGTGAGCATTCCTCCGGATCCACCCTTATACTTCTTGGTGTCAAAGCATGAGGACCAGCATATCCGTGTAAAGGTGTAGGATGCTGTGGCATGAATGCAGGGGCAGCTGCATGATGCAAAGGAGATGGCTAGATGCCATGCAATGCAGTGAAAGATGTTGAGTGTGAGAGCAACAATTGTTGCATCGGCACGGTGCCACACAACGGGCTCAAGGGATGCTGTGCTCCTGCCAAATCAAAGGGTTGGCCAACCAAATGATGGAGATGCATGTTGTGCAAAGTGCTGTGCAAATGCAAGAGACTAGGAAAGTGTTGTGATCACTGGGGATAAAGGGGCAGTGAAGTGAATCTATGGAGCTTTGGCAGCGCGTACTAGAACCTTGGGGGCCGAATCAAATGGGGCCAATGTCGGATTGTGTGCAAGAAGCAACTCCTGTAGTTGCTGCACAATGGTTGTCATATGCTGCAATTGTATAGACAGGGGCTCATTGGCAATGACATCGAGGGATGAAGGAGAGAACGAAGCAGATGTGAGAGGCACAGGACCTATCCTAGGGGTTGTTGTAGCCGACTGGGAAGTTGAAGTAGGAAAGCACTGGGAGGGGATGATAGGAGACACCTTTGGAGCCCGAGTGGCGGTCACTAAAGTAGATTCCATGACAGGCTCCTGTTCGACAAAGGTTTGCCAATTCCCCATGATAGGTGTAGAATCTCCATGCACCCTAAAGTGGTAAGCATGGGAGGAAGGAGAAGAGGTCAAAGCAAGAGAAGGAGGGGCCGAAAGTAGAATCTCCTCTGAAGCTATATGAAGAGGCTCACTAGTTTGCTGGGCCATAGAAAATCGCAAACAGACACAAACAGGATTTCAAGGGAAAGGAGTCACAAGGACAAGGATGAGCTATCACCAAGAGTGATGAGTAGCTCAAAAGATAGAGGGTGGAATGACCATGGGAGGTTGCTTGTGACAGAGACACTTGAGCCCCAGTCTAGGGACCTCACACCACGCTACCTGTGGAAACTTGTAAAGCAACAACAGGCATTAGAACCTAAAAAGGCACAATGCAAATGATTAAGGTTGCATGTAAAAAGCAAATCAATGCCCTACTATGCGTTATGCATGGGTAATGGGTTTTGACTCTGGGCAGAAAGTAAGGTTCTTGGTCTAAATCCTGGCTGAAGCTCAAGCAGTGAATGGGTGGTACGTTGGTGGCCTCGACCCCTACCAAAGCAATGGGCTGTACTCTCTACTAACATTGACACAACCCTAGACAAGGGGGAGCAGACCGACAACTCATCCTATGCCAAAGATGTAGAATGAGAGATCGGGACTGCCCTTCTCAGACTATGGGTGGACATAAGGGAGGAGAAGATGCATGCTTTCTAGAATGGTTATGCGAGATGCTTTATGTCTTTTACTTGCATTTTATTTAATCGGATAGGGGATAGAGTGCATTGAGGTCTTTAGTTCTGCCTAAACATTATTTTAATTTTGTGAGTTTTATATTGAGCCAGCATGGGGAAGCAAAGAAGTCCCTACTTTTCCTAAGATGTCAAGCATGAAAAGGAAGAAAATACACAAGTATGGCAGGTAAGCAAGTATATCAGGCAAAAGCATGGTCATAGCATGTGAGCATGTCGTGCTAACATGATGGTGAAAAAGGAAAGCATCCATCACATTAAACGGTAGGTGGCATGGCATGTGCAAGTGCAATGACATAGCGTGAGTGTATAAGGAGAAAACACTTACAACAAGTAAAAGGCATATATGTTTGCATGCAATGATAAGCAAATGCAGATAAAACAACAAACAAGCAAATGCAGATGAAGGAGGACGAATACAAAAAGCCATGCAAGAAAAAGCAAAGATGAAAGCTAGAATCTGGTTATCCCTAGCAAAGTCGCCAGTTCCTGTAACCATGCCGACGAACACTTCGTGCGAGACGCGAAAGGCCGAACGCACTAGACCAAGCAAAGTCACGGTAAAACTCCTAGTGAAAGGCTGAAAGGATGCAAAGAATGGAGTCACCACCTTATCTACTTAAATGGGAGACAAGGAAAGCCGTATGCAATGCAGATGCAATGCTCTATGCCCAAGGGATGCGACACTTTGGTCACTGTGTGCCAAGGAAATCGGCAAGGATTCCTGTTACATGTGGGGAAGGTGTTAGGCACCCCTACAAGCCCGAAAATTCAGTCTTTCTGGGCTTATTGCTTGCATGGTGTGGATTATGCATGTATGCTTATCTATGTTTATAGTGAATGCTCGATTATATGCCAAATGCGGGTGGAAAGTCATGTGAATGATGCAAATGCAAATGATGCATGTAACCTAACACTCAGTAATGCTTTATCAATTCTAGACGAAGGCATGATGGCACCCGTACGATCTGCTAGGGATATAGGCGATGCGATCATGCATGGCCAAAATAACACAACATAGCTTGCATCAAAGCTCTAAGTGAACGTGAATGCGTTGCAAGTGCATGTGTGTTCTGTTATGCTAAATGATATGTAAATGCCTTGATGCCATGCAAAACAGGTGATGGACATGACCTATTGCTCAGTAACACTACATGGGTTCATGATTAGGGCACCAGTACGATCTGCTAGAGATGCACATGGGGTCACCAAGCTCGATCCAAAAGTACTCTACATAGCATGCATTATCTCTCTAATGCATGCAAATAAGATGTGAATGCATGCCACGAATTATGCTAAATGCCATGCAAAGGTGCTGCCTAGATATACAGGATGTTAGGTCAGGGATGTATGGCCTAAATCAGGGATGAAAAATATGCAAAACTGGAGAGGCTGCTACTGCCTGTAGTCTATTACTGGGTAGGTGCACTTGTGTGGTGCGCCAGAGTGGTGCTTCACACTAGTGTGCCAACATGGTGTGCCAACCTACTGTGCCATCGAGGTGCAACCTAGATGCTTCGTTTCAGACAATGAGCCTGATCTTGACGTTGGGCTAAATGCGTGCATTCCTACATGCTTATGGGTGTTGGGGAAGTTTGCCTAGATGATAGGGATTGTACTCATGCAAAGAAACAAGTCTAAACTTGCCTCCTTCTCCCTACCTCCATGGTCGGAAGTGGGTCCTCCAGCAATCCATGGCTAGAAACCATAGCCACGAGCTCCGGTGAGCCCCTTCAGCACTTCTAGTGGGTTGATGGCCAATGAGGAAGGTGATGCTATATATCAAGGCCTAGGACAGTGCGTGCAATGGTGATGGATGAGGATGCAATACATGGTAGCAAGATAAAGATGATTCAAGTTGATGCATGACTGTAAACATGTGAAAATCCATTCAAACAATAATAGGGCTACGTGAACGTAAAGGGAAATAAGGCACAAGCACACACAACAGGACAGGAGACTTACTTGTGTATGTGGGTTGGTTGTCCTCCGATGGGTGGCTCGCGACGGTGTGTTTCTGGGCTGTGATGCTCGGTAGTGACAGAGGAGGGCTCAAAGATGCTATGGGTGCGGGTCTGGCTGGTGGGAATAGGCTAAGGATGGCTGAGAAATGACTGTCTTGGTGGCAAGGAAGGCTACATTGGAGAGGGGAAAAGAGTATTGCAAGGTGCTGGAAAAGTGGCCAGGCTGAAAAAGAGGAGTGTTGGTGTAACGCCTCGATCCCGGGCACGTTACCAAAACACAGTATCACAAGCATAATTACACAAATTACAGAACAACAGGACTGTAACTAAGGCTCACCTTCAGGATCTCGATGTGTGGCTAGAAGCTCCAATTCCTGCACCGGAACCTGGCTGCACGCGGTCGGCACCTGAAAACCAAACAGCACGTGTGAGTGACATCTAAGTCACCTAGTACGCGCCCCCAAAACACACAACCACAAAGAAAACTCGGTAAAACCAAAAGAAACTTGTTTCTTATCATTTTGCAAAACTTAGTTTTCTCCTTTGAAAATCATTTCTTTATTAAATAATCACTTGGGAATTCAATCCCAAAACCAAACTCTTTTCTTACTCAAACATTTGGAAATTCGTTCCAAAACCACTTTTCTTTCAAAACATTCCTTTCAAAACCCTTTTTGGAATTCATTTTCCTTTTCCCAAAACAATTCCATTTTCAATATTGGGGATTTCTTCCCAAAACACACATTCTAACCAGATCCAGCCTAAAACACAATGCCCCAATGGGCCCAAAACCAAAACACAAACACTGGCTGGCAATTGGTTAAAACATCATGATTTCTTTTTAGGATTCTAGGACCATTTCACAAGTCCAATCTGTAGAATCGAATAGTTCCTCTAGAGGGGGGGGGGGGGGGGG